>JAJGRW010000776.1:0-101259 GCA_025461045.1 Carex parvula
AAAAGGGGTTCAAGAGGAAGCTGATCTGTAGGGAACTGTTGTAGTAAAAATTGGTAGTAATTAATGTGGTTGGTGTGGTATTGAAGGAGTGATTGACTATGCTGTGGAGTAGAGAGTTGGTATTGAAGAATTTAAGATAGAGATCTTGGTCGTTATCGAGGGGGGATTGTTTCGCCTAGGTCGCCATTTCTATCGCCACTCTCCTACCCCCATAGCATTTTGATCTGCATTTTGATCGCCATTTCTGTGCCTTTGCATTGGTACTGATAAACGAATGATCCCATAGCATTTTGATCTGCACGTGATCGGTTGACAAAATATCTATATAAATAATTATGGATAATGAATACCGATAGTATTTCATATGATGACAACAGGGAATTCGTATCCTCTGCATTAACTCAAATTTTGAGTTAAGATCTGAACCGTCCTATTGAGATCCGCACTAATATTAAAGTGCACGTGCATTATAGGAGTGGACAGGATTGGTCTGAGTTCTGATCGTACGGTTCATAAATTAACTCAAACAGTGCGTTAATGTAGAGGATACGTATTCGACAACAGGTAGGGGTGATTAATGAGCGAGCATGAGCGAGAGCGAGTTGGGGTATGCTCATGCTCGGCTCATTAGTTTAATGAGCGAGTTAGAACGGGTTGTTAATGAGCGAGTTGCTGAGTTGTTTAAAATACATCATTCAAAAACTAATTTTCATATATAGAATTTAACAAATTGTCTAATCCAACCTAATTAAACAGTACATAATTTAACAAAAAATTGTCCATAAGTAAATTTAACAAAATCAAACAACAATCTTTTTGTCGTTCTCACGGCCCTACATGTCACATACTCAAAGCTATCTCCTTGTCACATACTTACAAATTTGCATTATCAAAACAATAATAAAAATGTAGAATTTAGAAATATACAAATTCCGATTTGTACAAATTCAGAACAGTGTATTAAATGATTAAAATTTTTGTGATCAAATTTTGGGTTATATTTTGAGACTAGTGTATTGATAAGTATGCCCAAAACCAAAGAAAATTAAGGAATAGTGCATTGAATGGGAATTGTAATTATGCTTGTTTTAGGAAAATTTGCAAATTCTTAATATTATTTTTCTGGATATACTAACAGCTATTAGAGAAGTGGATAAGATGTGGCAAGATTTATGTAACTCAGCTCTTAATGAGCGAGTTATAAGCTAGTTGAGGTATGCTCATGCTCGTCTCATTAAGTTAATGAGCGAGTTATAGTGAGTTGAAAATGAGCGAGTTTTTAATGAGCATTTAGCGAGCGAGTTATGAGCAATTTAGTCACCCCTAACAACATGTTCCGACATTTTTATTAATATCCAAAGTTTAATTAAAATTAATTAATATATCCAGATCCGCGGGAGTTATAAAAATATCTGTACCAGTTATTTTCTGGCCGGTACTCAATTTAATTCAGTACCGGCTGGCTGGTACTCAAATTTTTTTTTATACAGTGCCGGTCATTTTTTGGCCGGTACTTATTTTTTTTTAGGATGGGCATAGCATAGTTGGCTAGAAGAAAAAGTCGTAGGAAACTCGGATTGAAGTTTGTACTCGGTTTGGCTAAGATCAAACAAATGTATTTGGTTGGATGCGTATATTACATCAGTTGCATGTATCGGTGTATTATCGATATTTTTGCAATGAATCATTGATATTTTATTAGCCGATAGTGCTAAAAAAATATCGGTGCGTCACTGATGTTTTTGTAATAAAACATTGATGTTTTATTAGATCGTAAAAGAATACTTATTGGATTTTTCAAATACATTTTATTCAAATTAATAAAATACAGCTACGCACCGATGTTTTTGCAATGGATATTAATAAAAATGTTTTTGCACCGATGTTTAAATTTTTCAAACACTTATTTTGTATTTAATATTTATGATTGTTTATGATTTTTCAATGCAAAAACATCAGCGACACACCGATGTTTTTTTAGCACTACCCTGCTTAATTGCCAATGCTAAGTCTAACAAAACATTGATGTTTCATTACAAAAACATCAGCAACGCACCGATACATGCAACCGATGTAACACACGCATCCAACCAAATGCATTTGTTTGATCTTAGCCAAACCGAGTGCAAACTTCAATACGAGTCTCCTACGACTTTTTCTTCTAGCCAACTATACTATGCCCATCCTAAAAAAAGAAAAAAGTACCGGCCAGAAAATGGCCAGTACTGTACTAAAAAAAGAAAAATTTGGATATCGGCCATTTTCCGGCCGGTACTAAATTAAATTGAGTACCAGCCAGAAAATAGCCGATCGGATATTTTTATAACTTCTCGGCGGATCTGAGTATATTAATTAATTTCTATTAAACTTTGGATATTAATAAAAATGTCGGCAACAGGTTCGTAGCAGACTAGCAGTATAGCACTCATTTATTCAATAGTTTTGAATAGTTTTATTTTGTTAATTATTTTGGTGCAACAATATTTTGGTCTTTCTCCCTAAATTAGAAACAAAGAGAAAATTACATTTATAATATGGTACCTGGGTCCGGAGACGTCTAGCAATTAAATTTCCAAAATGCTCCTTATCTTTTTTTTTTTTTTTGAAAGATTCCAGCAGAGGCTACTGGATTGCATTAACTTAGGAAAGTTTTACAACAAAGGTCTGTCAACCAAAATAGCGAAAATTACAACAGAAACAATCCAATTAGCGCGTAGGCTGCATGGCACTGTTCCTCTGTGAGTATAAAAAAATGCTCCTTATCTTAAAGAAGTTTTTTTCTCTTTTACATTATATGTTTGTCATTAGAGGTTATCACAACAGAATCAGAAATCCACTAAAAATAAAGAATACATTTCTAATCAGCAACACATGATAAGTGAGAATTTTGAATATTCGATCTTTACCTTATAACCTTTTTTTTTGCTGAGGTATCAAATAATCAATTTCAATGTATTGTTCTGGCGTACTAAAATCTCATATCAATCAAAATTAACAATATTATTTCCTTTTTCTAGGAAATAAAAAAACACGGGTCAAAGATACGAAACAAATTATTATGTCTATAAGAACTAATCCATTAACTAATGACATTTCCTTAAAAGGAAATGTTTACATCTCATCTATATTGTCAAAATTAGAAGCAACGTCTAAACTGACATTCGCTTACTGAAAAGTAATAAGAAGGGCCCAAGATATTAGAAAGAAATTTGAGTGATGTTATGGTACTGTGGATTGTATTATGTACTACAGATTTATATTTTTGCTTTCAAAAATCAAACAGTCAATTTAAAATTCTCAACATGATTTTCATATGAAAAATATACATAGAAACTAAATTTTGCATTTTTTATAACTTTTACTATTTCTTAAATAGATAGAAAATTATTATTTTTGGATGGTTAAAAAGTTTTTACATGAGGTAATTTCTTACCTATCTAAAAAATAGTAAAAAAATAATAAAACATAAAATTTGATCTTCAGGTACACTTTCATATAGAAATCATGTTGAACGATGATCGATTGTTTGAATTTTGTAATTATAAATATTAATCCATACCACGGACCGTTCTGCCCTCTACATACTACTATAGTCTTACTCAAAAAAAAATTATATACATTGTCCCTAATTTTGCTTGATATTTAACCAATTTCCCATGGCCTATGGTCACATATATATACAGAGTAGGACAGTAGGTTACCCAACACGGGAGCCGCGACAATGCGCTAGCGACATAATCTAATCCAGTGGAGCCGCACAGTGTGTTGCTTGGATCTTGGATCTGTTGGAAAAATATTAAATAACCAACTATTTAAATCTGAATTTTAATCAATAAAATAAATAAGAACTATATTTAAAATTTAATTAAGAATATAAAAAATTAAAACTTTGTTACCCGGAGCTGCAAAATGCGGACCTAATGCAACTTCCCGTCCTAAGCACAGGAATAATCGGTTAAGACTGCCCCCAAGTTAGCCGGTATTCCTCTGCCTGCGGGCGCTACCGTGGTAGAGGTTGATGTAACTTCTTTCTACAATGATAGCAGAATAATATGTTTTTTATAAAGAAAATATTTGTTTGTGGGAGAATAGAAATTGAATTATGAAATATTGAGCTAAGAGAAAGAGCAATATAATAGAAATTGTTAGATACATGCTCTCCAAATAGCATGTGTTATTTATTGGCAAATAACATAGATATCAATTAATTTGTGCATTCATGACTATTAAAATTGATATTCATTATATTACTGTTTCTTTTAAATAAATGGTAATCACATGCACATACAGAAACTCAAACGGAAATTGAATTTCATTACTTGCGCAAGCTGGTGCAAGTTATTGTCAATTAATTCAATTGATTGTATGAGTAAATGACAAGATTTAGAAATTGCATCAAAGGCACGGACAACTTGCTATCTTCTATATTTATATAATTTGATTTTCAGTGGCGGTGTACAGTGAGTTTCTGTGTAAGAATTAGATTAAGAAAATAATTCACATTAGCTCCATAATTGATAAAGTTAAAACAAACATTAATATTAATATAAATATTTATTTAAATAAATTTTGTGTTTTCAAAATATATTTCTAACAGGATCCGCACAGCAAAACCATGTGATTGGTTCTCGGGTCGCCCCAATATGACCTGTCATCTCTCTATCAGTTGTATTAGACTATAGTGTCAGGTGAGGCCCACATGTCGGAAGTTGGTACTTTGCGCTTGTCGCCCAGTGTAGAACAGCTTTTTTACCAAAATAGAGTTATGGGCTCAAAATGCTTTTTTGTTGGTATTGAACTTTTCACCAGATAGCTCAATCGTCTCGTGCTGCGGGCGAACGAAGTCAGTAACGATAAGGCGATAACTGTTGCCCATCTAATCTGTTGTGATTTTAATGAATCCAATTGCATGTTCAAAAATCTTATGTCGATCTGAGAGCCAAGGACAACGGGCAAATGTGGCTTGGGAGGCATCGAAAGGAGGTAGAAGAACAAAGCAAAAATTAATTCATAGCTCATTTTAAATAAATCTTTAAATTTTGAAATTATCGTCTTCACTTTGTTCGAAAAGGTGGAGATGATGTATTGGATTGCTTTCAATTACAAACCTCATGCTATTTTTCGTTTTTGATGTTATGTCATGAAGAAACAATTATCAGTTAGCCTGTCGCTAGAATGGACGTCAAATTACTTACAATTACAAATATATTGCTTTCGGATTAATAAGGTGCAAGGATTTTTGGGAAAAAAAAATCTACAAACTCATGCTATTTCTGGCATTATCTACACATTTTTATATGTTATTTGTTTATTGGATTCGGAATTTTACCATAAAAAAATATTGATGTTATTAGTCATTGCAACTTTATTTATTCCTCGTAGATATCAACGAGAAGAAACACTCACATGAAAGCGCATTCAAGTGATAAATTAATTAGATGACTTCAAGAAAATATTGATTTCAAGTCCCAATGAACACAACATTACAAGGGGCAATATAATGGGAGCCACCGCTGCATGGGGCAGTTGGTAAAGGCAGTCCCCCTACGGGAGGGACATGGGATCGATTCTGCTTGGGGGCAGAATTGGGCCTACGGGCTATACTAAAAAAAAAAAAAAAATATGATGGGAGGCATGTGCATATCCTACTAAGTAACAAAAAAATAAAAAAAATATCGTTTCATATCTGCGCTGATGCAAGTCATGGAAACTGCCCATGGGTAGGGTATGAGAGCTTTACACCCACACCCGCTAAAGATACAATCATTTTGCGTTAAAAATTCAAGAAAGCAGGTGCAAAAGACATCAAATTTTAATACTTTAAAAAACATTTCACATTTAACTCCTTTCAAATAAACAAGTGACACTTTTATAAGCATATGCTAACCGTACCACACATGAACAAAACCTAACTCTGATAAATAACAGACTAACAATAAAAATCATGACAACAATTGATTTCAATTATGTATATAACCTTAATGTTAGAGAAATCATAGATCTGCTCTCCCAGGGTACCTAGGGAAGGGTATCACATCGCGAATGTTATCCAGCCCAGTAGCGAAGAGGATCATGCGTTCAAACCCTAGACCAAAGCCACTGTGCTTGACTGAACCGTACCGGCGCAAGTCAAGGTACCACTCATAAATCTCCAAAGGCAGGTCCGAGTCTAATATTCTGTCAGAACAAAAGAGTTATCTTTTCACAACAGCAATTTAATTATTTTTTATAACTGGGATAGCAAAACGTTTGGGCCAGCTCCAGAATAGCAAAAAGTAGAAAATTATTCCGTATTTGGGTGAAAAAGTAGTTGTTCCGATCTATTGGTTTAACTTGGGTTAGCTCGGTATTCTGCTATTCCATTAATTTGTTCAGTTAGCGGCTGTTCCGATCTTGGGTTAGCTGCAAACCTCGCTATTCTATTGACCCAGTATAAATTTAGTCCTGATATTGTATCAAACCAGCTAAGGTACTTGCTACAATTCCAAGTATTTAAGCATTCAATGTATATTATGGGCTAATTTGGTCATTCCATAATGCCAAGTACATATCACCCTACATATCCAGTTCGCATCACTTCTTGCAATTTGATTTTTTGTCCAAAAAATAAAAAACACATTTCTTTCGCATTAATCTTCATTATTGTACTTTCTCAATTCTTTCTATGTAAAGTTGTAAACACTTTTTTAAATAATAAAATATTACTGCTCTGAATACTATTTTTGTGCATTTCTGATGTTTCAAAAATTAAAGACATCATTCTTGAAAGAGCAAAAAAGCTGGCACTAAGCCCTCAACAATTGAACTTATTTCAGTAGAACCCTGAACATCCTTTTTGATTCATTTAACCCTGCAAACTATTGAATCTGTTCAATCCACTCTTTCCCTCATTTAATTTAGGAATGAGGTTTGCATAAGAGCCGGAAGGCCAGTATATATATGGTGGGGTGATGGGAAAAACACACAGTGATTTGGAGAGGCAGAAGAATATATTGGTGCGGAGGTGCTTAAGTGTACTATAACTTGGTGACAACTGAAGATTGGGTTGAACTATTGGTTAGTGAGGAAGTGGAAATTGGGGTTAACTCTCGGTTAATTTAACCAAAAGCAGGTTGTTAAGGGGTCTATTGAAACCAAAAAGGAAGCTTAGGTGCTCGACTAAAACAAGAACCTCAGTTGGGGTGTCAAACCAGAATTTCCTCATTTTAAAAAGAATGTTTTCTGGCGTGCAAAAAAAATCAGAACTTTCATATGCGGAACAGATTGTATCATGGTTTTGAAAGATTCTGTTAGCATATCCATAGAGTATCAGATACAATACTCGTGCATACCTCTGTTTCAGAATATCTATCCTCTCTTCTCTTTGGCTTCCACCAATAAGCTCACCAACCTAATTGAAAGAAATAAATTTGTGAGTTGTGGAAGTTTAGAGGGGGGAATACATAATTTTGAAGTTTAAAGGGGGAATATAATTTTGAAGTTTTTGAGTGGTAAAAAGATTTTTTCACGTATATTATAAATTTAAAATGAGTTTTAAAATAAAAGACAATAAAATGAGTAAATTTGTGAGTTTTGGAAGTTTAGAGGGGGAAATAGAAATCAATGTTTTAAATAGCGTTTATAGCATCATAGCGGGAAGGCTACAAAAAAAGCTATAGCGAATAGCGTAGCTATAGCGGAAGCTATTCCAAATAGCATTTTTTTTTTTACAAAAATTATATTATATATTTGTACTATATATTAACATTATCTAAAGTTTCATAGAACAATAAATAACACCAAATTAATTAAGAAATTATAATATTCATATTGAACTAGTACAAAAGTCCATGGTTCAAAATATCCATAATAATATCATAAACTATCGATCTTTTTCTATACAAAATATCTTAAGCATCATGATTCATTCTATTTTTTTTTTTCTATACAAAATAAATTTTATGGATCTTTATTTAAGCCCATATAAATTGTCTAAATAAGCCCAATATGCATAGCGCGCAAACAGCGCGCTACACGCTATGCGCTATAGCGGACCGCTATTACCGCTATAGCGGCCGTAGCTCAATTAGCGTATTTTCATGCCATAGCTTAGCGTTTAGGGTCCAAAAACGCTATAGCGGCGCTATAGCGCGCTATTTAGAACACTGGGAAATACATAATTTTGAAGTTTAGAGGGGGGATAAGTAATTTTGAAGTTTTTGAGGGGTATACGTGAAATTCCCCCTTTAAGGAATTACATAGATTTGGAAAAAGAACTCAATCTCATAGCTTTAATGATTGGTAAAGAATGCAATAAATATAATAAATAAAAATAAATGATAAACACACCATCTGAAGTTCTAAGTTTCTATTTGCCTGAAATGTCATCTATACACAAGTGAAAAGCATTGATCTACAGAGAACATAAATAGAGGTACCTTTGGAACAAGAACATCCATGGCTGCAACTGTCTTCTGGTCATCATTGAGTCGCATATAGAATGCTTTAATTCCTTTCGGATAGTTGTACACTATCACCGGTTTCTTAAATATCACCTCAGTCAAGTACCTTTTTCAAGAGAAAAGAAGTGTTATCCACGAGTGGACCAACCATTACATTTTTTGAATCTTACTGATCTTAATGCTTGCAATTCTTTCTTCAATAAAAATGAGAGGCAAACTTATCCATCTCAAGCCTCAATTGTACAAAATTACACCACCAAATATAATAGGCAACCGAATTAGTTTAGCTTAACCGGCAGAATATCAGAAAACATATTTGACAAATTTAGTGAAAAGTACCTTTCATGCTCAGATGCCAAGTCAATACCCCACTCTACTTTGTTTTCAAATTTCTTTTCAGTGACGCCCATCAAAATCTCTACTGCTTCAGTGTATGAGACACGTGCAAATGGAGTTGAAGCAACAAGCTTCAGCCGCTCGATGGCAGTTTTGTCATAGTTTTTCACCATGAATTCCATGTCTCCCTTGGAATTGTCGAGCAACCACTGACACATGAACTTCACGTACTCTTCCGCATAATCCATATCATCCTATATGATGTTAACCATGTTTACAATAATTGTATAGTAGGTGCTCATATTTTTATTCCCCTACTTTTCTTGGACAAATTTTATTAAAGTTTCAGGTAAGCATAAAATATTTCATGTAAGGTCTGAATATGTAAAAAGCAAAAGACAAAGCACCAGTAGGGTGCTAGTTTAATGATGTTTTATTGAATTGCTAGTTCAATGTTGAAAATCATCAAAGCCACACTCTTGTTAAAATAAAAATTCTACTTCTTCCTGCAACTTAGGGGTGTCCTAGGTTGTCTTTAACTAAGTATTATCACCTCCTACCAACTAACCATATAATGTTCTATATAAAAGCTGAATTTCCCATCTTTCATGATTCTAAAAGGTAAAAGAAAATTACACTTCAAGCTCTGGCCAAAAAGTTATACTATTTGCATACCTCAAGAACAAACGATGAGAAGTAACGGGACGAGAGGAACCAAGGCCTCAAGAACAACAAGTACCAAAACCAACAACTGAAAATATGCTTAATTGATGAGAACACTTATTAAATTATGTGATTTTTAAGTACCTCCAATGTAGCAAAAGCCATTTCAGGCTCCACCATCCAGAACTCAGCAAGGTGACGGGATGTGTGGGAGTTCTCAGCACGGAAAGTGGGCCCAAATGTATACACACTTCCAATTGCACATGCGTATGTCTCAACTTGCAACTGACCCGACACAGTCAGAAAAGCAGGCTTCTTAAAGAAGTCAGAATCAAAAACAAATCGCCCATCAGGATTAGTAGGAATCCCAGGCTTCAGCTTATATCTCTCTTCCAACCTAGAAGAGCAATATGGTGGATTAGCACAGATGTATAAACATAGGTACTAAAGTTGAAAAAAATGAAGCATAGGGATAACCTGACGATTAATTACTTTGACAGTCTTGAGAATATTTTCTCAAATCAATTCAAATAAGCTTGAAAATTAAAAATAAACTTGTCGATATTATTATTTGGCATATTGATAGCCTACCAACAAAATTTCATAAAGTTTAGTGATGCATCAAGGGCCATTAATTTCAAATCGTTCAAATTTCAATCACTTGATGAAGGTTAAAACACAAACTCTCATCATTCTTTATAGATATGATATGAGCATCATTTAGATCCGGCATATAATTCAATCTTAAAATTACATTTTATTTTTGACAATTGTCAATATTGTCAACATAAAAAGTTATCAAGTAATCCCTCACCAAATGTAAATATAGCCATTTATTAAGAGAAACTTGAAAAGAAAAAAACTGAAACTAAATATAGCAGCAAATTGACAGCATTTACCTAGACACAGCCTCTTTGGCTCTATTGAGCTCAGAGACAGCAGCAGTGATCTCCGCTTTACTAGCCTTGGTGGATTTAAGCTGAGCAACAATATCACCTTTCTCCTTAACAACAAGCTTAGCAGCTTCAATGTCGGATTCAGATGGAGGTGGGTTCTCCTTGAGTTCCTTGGCAATTTTCTCAGCCTGGCTAAAGAGAACTGTGGCCTGGAACATCTCCCCAGCACCTTCACAATCACTTGTTGTGAGGATCGGAGTATGGATGTAACGGAACCCATTCTGTCGGAAGAAGGCATGTGTCGCATGAGCCAATTCATCTCTGATTCGAGCAACAGCTGATATCTACAAATTTATTGAATAGCTCATGTTAACAGACAAGAAATTCATGAATCTGAGTCATAATTGAAACACAACAAATGTTAATAATATAAGCAGTCGATTTCATAGAAATCAATTACGACTGTTTTTATCACTAAAATTTGTTGTTCAGTAAAAACAGTCAATCTAATGGAACTTAATGAGTCAATTGTGTAATGATGTAATGATAAAAACAGTCAATTTCATCAAATCAATTACGACTGTTTTAATCATTAAAATTTGTTGTTCAATAAAAACAATCAATCTAATGAAACTTCATGAGTCAATTGTGTAATGATGTATAATTCCTCCATAAGTCAATGCTAAGGACATTAATTAAATTGAAAAACCTACAAATCAGTCAGTTTGTTTTTCCAAAGCAAATTTAGGGAAAAGACAAGTCCAATCAACCACCTTGTTATAAAAAAAACACAAATAATCAAATAGGTAGGAGAACATCTCTAGTAGATTTGTTGTCACCCAACGTGCTGATTTTCTCAGAGTAGCAACATAAATATTGCCAAAAATTATGGAAGTAATCACAGAGCAAAGTTACCTAATAAAATATAAACAAAAAAAATAACATACATGAAAAGTAGGAAAGCCCAGGCGGGCAAAATGGCACACATACTATATGATGAATAGTTGACAACTGCATGTTCGAGGTACAATATTAATCAATAGCCAAACCAAAAATTATGCAATTCCCAACATCATTCACAATCCAGTGTTCTGAACCAAATACAATGGGTTGAGTTCAAGATTCAAACAATCACAATGAACTAAAAGAATAAAACACAAAAGAGATGAAGAAAAGAATACGTGAGCTCCAGCGCTCTTCTTTTGCAGACAAGAAAGTAAATTTGTATGAAATAACAGCCTTAATCATTGAACAGCAAAATATGCACGTGACAGTTTTTTCTTCAAAAAAGGATATAACATCAGAAACCAATTAAATGACAATGTGAAAAAACCACAACCATTGAAAAACTTACGGATCATGCAGTAAAAGAGTATGACAAAAAAAAAATAAAGGAACTTGTAATATTGTGATGCTAGCACAACTCCCAAGTTTGACTGACAGACGACTAAAGTATTATATGTATGGTTATGTTGATAAAAAATGACAAGCAATCTATTCACAAGTATCTACGAGATTTAGGTTTGTTTATAGATTATAGTATTGTTATGGTCATTCTGAAAACAGTACATGCATGCCAAATGGTGACTCAATATCAACTGGTTGCTTATTGAACCCATTTAACTTATACTTAATTCTTTTCATGCCCTTTACTTTCGTATGTTGACTTCTTACAAACGTGTAGAGGTTGTGAGAGGCCTAGACTCAATGGACTGAGCTAACTCAATATAACAGAAATAAATTACTCAAACCAGTAGCTTTACTTACCTGTACACAACATCATTGGTAGGACCACAAATTGTATACAAGCAGAACTCTTATTAAAAATAATAATGTACAAAATTGCAAACTGCTTTTGTATCTTGAATTGAACATATTTTGGTGCTGTCGTTGAAGAGAGGTACATATATTTTAGATTACTGAGGGTTAAAATTTTCAAGTCTCCACATTCTGGCTGACATACAAGAAAACAAGTTAATAAAAAATTGTATACCGTGTTAGTTCTGGCACGGAGATGCATGAAATCACGCAAATTCTCTAGTGTTAGCCGAGTTTTTGGCAAGGGGTATTTCTCCCCAACTGGGCCCACCTCTAAAACCCGGTCCACCTTCAATTCAATCCTTTGCTTCACCCCTTCAGGCGGTGGCTTTAATTCACCCTCGACCAAAACAGATGTACCTGTAGGTACCAGCTCTGCGAGTGGGTAGGTTGCTGAATCACATATCACCTGTGAATAATATTTATCCACATAAATAGTTGATAAATACCGAAGTTTCCTAATATCTTGGTCCTGCACATTCTGTAATTTAAACTAATCAATAAACCATGCATACAAGATTAATAATTTAAATTTCTGTTCTTCTAGTTGTATGGTTGTAGAAAATTAATTTCCAAAACATTTTACTGTACACATTAGATTATATGCCAGGAGGAAAATAATTATGTCCTTAAAAAGTATTTAAAATACCTATTCCTCAAAATTGATTTTATCAATAAGTGCATTTTGGGTAGTTATGTATAACAGTAAGTTAGCAAATACAATGTATCAGCTAAAACACAAATTATTGGTTTCCTGGGAAAAAAAAATGAAAATTAGCAAGTCTTCTAAAACAAACTTGAAATGAAAGGGAATTCCGATTTCACACTTAGCTGGCCAATTCAACAGGTCCAACTAAATTGAGCTAAAATATTTCATGCTTTAAACAAACCTGAAGATTTGCGAGGCACGAACCATCGTTGACCTCGAGAAACGCAAACGATCCTTTACCCTGTTCACGCCCGGTTTTGACCCAGCCTCCGACCAACACGCGGCGACCAGCCCAGTTGGCCACGTCATCTTCAAGGATTTTGTTTATCTTAGTCATGCGTCTAAGAACGCGCCCCTCAGGGTTGCCAAGGCTCGTCGCGGCCATCTTAGTCGCCACCTCTGCTACCTCCATTCAATATTTGCTTCAGTACCAATTAGGGTTCTTCTGATGATAATACACTGGTGGCGGCTGCGTTGTAGAAGATGGAGAGCACAAATGGAGGTTTATGATTCTCTTAAATTATCTGATATAATCACTGCAGAATAGTCCCTGCTTTCCAAATTATTGTAGTTAAAACCCTGTGTTGTTTGAATAAACCCAAAAAACTTATCTAGGTAATCTTTGGTCAAGAATATTATAGCACTAAAAAATACACCAATTAATTCAAGGAATAATATATGTATGTATATATGTGTATCATTGTAATTACGTAATATCTTACTATTATATTTCAGTTGTCATTATTTTATTATTAAATAACCTTCAAATTAACTATAGTTGACACTTGCCATCAAGTTTTGAAGAGACGCCTGTCGGATCATCATCCAAGTCCATGAACAACTTATCATCCGTTTTTATCAGAAACACATTATATTTGTTAAAGTTCTCATTTTTACGGATAATTTTCAGTATTTTTTAAATTATAATCCATTTTATGATAAGAATATTATAGCCCTCACCTTCCAAACATTTATAATGTTTTGTCAAAAAAATTTAAAAATAAATAAATAGTTAAGTGTGTATATTGTAAATTTGTAATAGATAAATATGCATTCACTAATCATTTAAGTATACATTTTATAAAAAAAAAACAGGTATATAGTTTTTGTTCTATTGAAAAGTATGATCCAGCGGTGCACAAGAAACAATCATATCCTATTTTCGCACAATGTTGAATGCTTAATTTACAGCGAATATTTTTTTTTTTCATTATATCAGTTATGTCCTTATTTAATACTAATTTTAAACCGAAACATTTAATTCATTTAATACTACAGCTAGCATTGTCCTATTCAAAATATTTTCTTTTGGAGCATAAGATGAAATGAATCAAATTGTAGATATCACTTGGAGAAGAATTCGCAATTAGCATTTCAAGCTCCCTCAATGCTCTGCTTAAATAAAATATCAAAGTTAATCTTTGTTACTCAACAAACTTTTTTTCATAAAGCCCAAGCTGTAATCTATCTCATCTTATAGGTTCATTTAGCTCAATATTTTTCTTTTTTTGCCTCTTATCACAAGAAAGCTTATGAAAATAAATTAAACGTTGATGATGAGACTGAATGTTCACTAGATTAGGTATAATTGATTATTTGAAAGCCAATTGTGATTTACACTTATAAAGTACTTGAATGCCAATGATTTTTTGGACCAAAATCCAAATTCTATTTTGCAAACAACAAATGCTAAATGCTAAATATTTCGAGATGATTAAAATGTCATTGTATCCAATTCTTGTTGGTAAAAAAATAGATAACTAAACTGGGAATATATATATATATGAGCATATTTTTTTTCTTATAAACCAGACTTTTATAACTAAAATGATTAGTGTATGTGCATTGTATATAGTGTCTAATATGGATTGCCTTGCAAAAAGTTAATTTGGATTCGAGTAATGTGGATTACTTCTCAATACTGTCAAATGATTATAGTCTGTAATAGAACCTCTATCACTTTTATAAATACAATACTTAGTAGCTTACTGCTTAGTCCGTTTGTGGTTTTTTGTATAAAACAGATTAGCGAGAAATTAGTGAACTCCTAAAGGAATCTGAGGTCCTCTTCGAACCTAATTCAGTAGTCGCCGAATATAATTTTTTTTTTTTTTGAAATAAAATGTGGAGGTTCTATTTATCAGCTTTCTTCAAACTCATGTTTACATTATATATAATTTTTCTACTTTGTAAGTTTCGAATCCATGACCTCTCACATAAGATAGAAGTCATGTGTCTTTATCACTAAATTAAAGACTAGTTATATGTAAAGTTTGTACAAGATATTCAGAGTATTATATGATTATTTTTTCTCGTTACCCAACTTCAAAAAATTTCAGCGCATCAATACGTGTTGGTATTTGTCTATGACTTGTGCCGAGAATACAGAGAATAGGCAACAATTCATCATTTCCTTTTTAGCGTGTAAAAGAATTTAAATATTTCCTTTCATATACAATGTGCATGACATTAATAAATATAGACAAATGAAATTAAAAAAGACAGAGTATTAAAGATTTAAAGTGGAGGATAAATTGGAAATTAAAATGTAAAAAACTCTTTTAGTTCTATTGTTTTGCTGGAAATAGCATATCTTTTTTCGTTATTCTAAGTATAAGAATATAGTTAAATCCTTTTATGTAAGCATCAACAAAAATTTGGAAATTAAGGTCGGAGCTTGCAAGAGGATATGAAAATGAGCAGCACAGAAGAGATGTTGGCTGGAGTCATGTCAAGGAAAGAGAGAAAGATAGAGGTATGTGAAGAAAAGACAACCAATAAAAATATCATGCTTCTATCGCCGATGAAGAAATTTACTAGCTGCCAGATGAATGAAACGTAAACAAATTTGAATCATTTACTAGTTTCCAGATGAAGAAATTTATTAATTTTTAATAAAGATTAGAGATCAGCCACCTAATCATTTAATATTCATAAAAAAATGTTTCTTTCAGATTTTGAACATGTGACTTCCTACTCAGAAAACATTGTCTAATTTGCTACTAAACTAAAAGCGAGTTCTCACAAATGTGAATCATCTTAACTGTCTGTTTTTTATAGGACGAAGTAGATCGATTTTAACTATGCATGTCACCTTTTTGTTGTCATCTTTTCTTTTCCCGCCTCTAAATTTTAGATCCTAGATAGAGCAGGGGAGGTTGGGAATCGTATCCTCTGCGGAGCTGTGCGGAGATTTTAATCTAGTCCGTTCGTTTTGACTTGGCACGAATCTCAAAGCCCAATAATATAGCCCCCTCCGTTAGCCAAATATCAGAGCGGCTGAGAGTTAATCTGATCCGTTCGTTTTGCTCCGCAGGGGATACGTACCCGGGGAGGTTGAGGGCCACACCAGCCTCCCTGCCCGCAACCCTATGCCACCCCCCAAAGCAAAAAATAAAAATAAAAATAAAATAAAAAAATGTCTTCTTTTCTTTGGTAGTTGGTCAATCGATGCGGAAAGTGTTGTCACTTGTCAGTGTCGTTTTTCCCAGTGCTTTCAAGAAAGAGTGTTTCTTTTTAGATGTTAATGTTCATACATAGTATTGTATATTGTATTTTTAGATATTGATATATTTTAATGCGAATGATGTTTTAGACGTGGAATGCGGAATGTAATATATTTTTATTTAATAAAAATTGTACTTCACTGTTGTAAAGTTGGTAAAAAAGGATTGTACATCTTATCCTTATTACTCTTATCTCTTGGTGACATGTCAGCTATGTTGTATGGATACGGTACATGTTTTATATCTGATACGGCGATACAGTAAATTTCAAAATTCAAGAATACAATACGCCTATTATATATATTATTTTATTATTATTTTATATATTATATCTAGATAACCACAACTTAAATCAAATTTACACAAAAAAATAAAGGCTGAACCAATGTATGAGTTAAATAACAAAGTTGCTACACCATAACACATGTGATACTCTAGTACAGTGGTTATGGATTTTGATACTCAACTGGACTTCCAGGGTTCGAATCATGCCACGGAAGAAAAAAAAGTTAATTTGGCGCGGGTGTTTGCGCGCTTCATAAGGGCGGGGGCTTTCTCCGTTCATGAGCGAGGGTCGCGTTCGCGGTTCATCTGCGCATCTGTTTCCTGGGTTTGATCCCGACCATATCCCGAGTCCAGTTGTATCAAAACGTTTCAACCCGTATCGAGTGGTTAAGGATACGCCAGCTTACCCGATACGCTAGTTGGCGTATCGGAGCTGTATCGGATACGTATCCATATCCGATACGCACCCGATACGAGTACGGAGCCCCATATAGGAGTATCAGAGTAATATAGCATGTCAGACTCTGATATAAACTATTCGATCTGCAGAAAATATACTCCAATCGCCCGAAATTTTTATTAATAGAAAAAAAAATATATCGACATTGAAGAACGTTTTCACTGGAATTCGAGATGTAGCAAAAACGTGATGGTCCATAACGTCCAGGGCACTGTAGCTGGACATTATGGTCGATAACATCAAGTTAATCTGATCGCTAATGATCTCTAATTAACAAAATCACTGTAGCTGGATGTTATGGTCCATAACGTCCAACTACAGTGGTTTTTTTTTTTTCAAAAAAATCGCAAACTGAAGCAAGCAAAAAAAAAAAAAAAAACACTGTAGCTGGACGTTATGGACCATAACGTCCAGCTACAGTGTTTTTTGTTAATTAGAGATCATTAGCGATCAGATTAACTGGACGTTATCGACCATAACGTCCAGCTACAGTGCCCTGGACGTTATGGACCATCACGTTTTTGCTACATCTCGAATTCCAACGAAAACGTTCTTCAATGTCGATATTTTTTATTTTATTTTCTATTAATAAAAATTTCGGCCCAATCGGGCCAAAACAATCTAATGGATTTTGTATCATGGATGGAACTAAATCTGTAAATATGCTAAAATCACTGGTATATGAATATATGATGCCAGGGACAATACCAATGCATGAATTATGGCGAGTATAACATTCCTCTTCATAAATAGCGCGGAAGAAAATTCTTTTCAAAAAGATAAGAAGTAATTACAAAATCTGTCATCTCGATTAATAACTTGAATCCTTCAACACAAAATATTGGTTATGGAAAAAAATTCTATTGCAGATTTAATTTTTACGATATGTTCATATATTTAAAAAATATTATTAAGTTTAATGAATAAAATTTATAGACGTGTTCTCAATTTTGCCTCTATTTGAAATTTGATTGGTCATTAATCTTTAAATTGAGTCAGATTTGATACACTTTTTTTTATACAATTACTGTCTAAATAATTGAGAACGCATTGATAATTATAATTTTAAATTTAAATAATACTTTTTAAATATATATACTATAAAAGCTAACATATCTCATAAAAATTGAATGAATGTCAGAAACATCCGTTGAAAAAAGAAAAACAATACAAAATTCGCTGTGTACTGCTGCATTGGTTTAGAATCTTTCCATCCATTTTTTTTTTTATTGAATCTCTCCATCCAATTGGTTGGTCTATTCTTGGTCATACCCACCTATGCAATTTTCTCTCTAACCTAAGCTATGAGTAACCTTTTCTATAGGAAATTTTTTATTCGTAGAAAATATTATAAAATAATATAGAAATAGAGAAAGATTATTTTTTATTTTCGATGCATAGAAAGATCCGTAAGTTGTACAGGTTCAAAGTTTGAACGGGAACAAACGCTATAGATCCTTCTATGCATCGAAAATCGAAGATAATCTTTCTATTTTTTATATATTATTTTATAAAATTTCCTATGAATACAAAATTATCTTTTCTATATATAATTGCTAATTGTAATGTAATCTATCAGGTTAGTCGCGGTGAAAAATTGAGTCAAAATTATTGAGCCAACGAGACTATGGAAAGTTACTGCGTCTCTGACCGGTGGGCCACTGCATCCTCGACGACCTTTTTAACTTCTTCCTTTAGCAACGCTTCATCGTAATCCTCGGCCTGTAAATTAGCAAACATAATTAAAGAAACTTTTATTATATTATTTTCATGCGCTGTTGTACGTGCACAAGAGTATCTCTACCATGTCTAAACAATTTTTTTTTAATACAATACTATATATATGTGTGTGTGTCTTAATTTATAATTACAGTATATAAATCCATAGAAAAAGTTTCATGATGGATTGTCTATTTTACAATTTGGTCCCTAAAGTACAAAATTTCCTTTTTAGTTCTTAAAGTTTCTAATGTATCTATTTGATCCCTGACATTGCAACATAATATTCCAAGAGTAGGGTTAAAATGCACCATTGGTTTTGTACTCGAATCATACTCCACATTTTTATTTTCATTTCCAAGTCTGAACAGTCGATCCGAACCATTCACCATGATATTTGTATTAAAATGTGCTTGGAGACCAAATTTTATATTTTTTGAAATTTTTTTACTAATTTTTTAGATAGGTACAAAATCACTGTTTTCAGAAATTTTGGACCATCCAAAACAGTGATTTTGTACCATCCAAAACAGTGATTTTGTACCTATCTAAAAATATAGTTAAAAAATTTCAAAAAATATAAAATTTTGTCTCCAAGCACATTTTAATATGAAGATCATACTGAGCGGTTCGCATCGATTGTTCGAACTTTGAAAACAGAGAAAAAGACATGAAACATAATTAGAGCACAAAACCATTGATACATTTTAACCTACTCATATTCCAATGAAAGCATAAACTCCAAAAATTTCAATGAAGTTAATTGGTGGACCAAACTGATACGAGGTCAGAAAACAAAGTTGACCACTGGCGACCAAAATGAAAGCCCGGTTAACAAAAAATTAAAAACACTTGGATAAAATACATATATAATGTTAGGTATTAGGTAAGATAAAATATTACAAATTAGTAAATATGTAAAAGAAACGTAGGTTGGTTGGTAGACGGCCAAAGGAAGTTTCGAGGTATGACATAATTGAATTGGATTTGGTAAGTCATAATCTATTGCTAATTCAAATAACTTTCATAATTGGACTTTTGATAGATGTAAACTTTTTGGTGGTAGCTGAAGCTCAGAGATTATTACAAGACAACAAAAGATTATAACACTTTTTTGAAAAGAAGATTATACACTTAAATCCGAAAATTGTATGGGTGTGTGTGTACAATACATTTTTTTAATAGATAATTTTAAAGGCACGTTTATTCAAATCATTAACTACGAGTCAATTGTTCTACAAATCTAAGTACTAAAAAATATAAGAGAGAATTATTCAAAAAACATGCGACTGAAAAGATTTTCAACGACAGAGATTTGTTAATTGACGATGATTAGAAACTTCTCACCACTTGCGAACTTCACCTACGGCCGACGGACATCTTAACTAGCAGGTGAAAACAAAAAACGAATAAATAAATAACAAATCCAGTCAAATTTTCCCGTGCCACTCGTCTCGTCCTTGACTTAATTTAGAATTAATTAACCTGGATATCCTTTCTCGTTTAAAATTCAAACAATCTAGAGCTGTAGAGCCCACACAGTGGAACGAAAATCCAGCTAGCGCCCATCCAATGGCTGGCGTCGTGCTAAGTTCATGCTTCGTCTCAAGTTCGCATTCAAAACCCTCCCCTCCCTTTATATCATAAAAAAAAAAACCCTCCCCTCCCTCTTCTTATAATCCAACTGTCCGGGGACCACAATGGTTCCCTGACAAGGAAGCAAGACGGTTTTTGTTTTTTCCTACAGATAATAGTGTTTCATGGTTTTTTTCGGCCACTAGTTTCTTTACCAAGAAAATTCGGACTACTGGAAAAAAATAGTACCAGTAATTCATTATCTTGTACTTTTCTTTGCATCTTGCACCAGTAGTCATTTTGTACCATTGTGCTGAAAACTCTAAACTCAGTTTCACATTGATTCTACAAGTTTGACCTCGGTAAAGCATTAATTATCAGTAACGACAGGTTATAGTTATATCCTATCTAATGAATTGTAGCCCATGCATGATTTAGTTGTACCTAAATATTATCTGCTTTGAAATTAACGTATGATTATTATAAACATTTCTACGGAATGAAATAATACTCCTTTAATTTGTAGGTTTTCCTGAAGACTCTTACGTACAAATACTTCTCGTAACTACAAGAATCTATAAATATCCGCAAGGATAAAAAATAATTATTATCAAGAATAAGCCGACAAAAAAATACTATTTTTGAGGATATCACTATTAAGACAGAAGTATCCGTGAGAATAGCGAGGCTATTTAGCACTTTCACATAAGTTATGAAAAATCTTTTTTTGAGGTAGAAGTTATGGAAAACTTAATGAAATATAGAAAGCTAACAAGTATGACATCTGCATAAAACATATATATAAAATAAGATAGATCGAATTAACTCCGGAACGAAGTTTTTGAAAGTAATGTCATATAAGGATTGATGTAAAAGACTTTGTATTTTAAAGTACGTACCATCACTTGCAATATAAGGTCAGCTTGTGCAAATCGCGGCGTATCTGAGCTTGCATCGACTGATACCAATTTGAAACCACCAATCTCCTTCAAGCGACCGAGTACACGGAGAATCAAATCAGTCAAGTCACATTCTTCTCTCGCAACTATTCGCAAATTTATTCGTTGAGACTCTGATGTCGATTCGGATGCCCTCGTTATCTCGACTTGTATTCTTTCACTTGATTCACAGACTTCTTGAGTTTTCTTTTCTTCTGTTTCCTTGGCCTGACTAATTTGCATTTCTAGCTTTTTGTTCTTCTCATCCAACTCATTAAGTTGTGCTTTTAGTGTACTGACATAATCCTTTGTCTTTGAAAGAACTGAAGCCTTGTCCTTCTGTTCAATTGAACAAATTGGTTCATTTTTATTTTCATAATTCAGGCTAAAACGAAGTTTTGAGTTCTGATCAGTTATAAATGCAGCAAATTGTTCAACAGATCGATCAAAGAAGTTGCTCAAATTTGTACAGAAAAGCTTTTTAAGCCACTCCAAGATCAAATTGAATGAAGTAACTTGACATGTTATATCATGAAATACTTATATTGGATGAAAGAGAGATCGAGCATCTAATTTATTATATGTTAAAATTAAAAATATGTAGGCGTTATATGTCAAACTTGGCCATTAGTTTGGACGATCAGAAAGTATTTGTTGAGAACCATATATAAGAGCAAATAAACTCCTCTTTTATTAATTAATATTTTATGTTGCGGTAGAAAGGGCCGGACATGGTAAAATTGTAACAAAACTAGCAAAGTAATGAAAGTATAATTTTTTTGATAAATTACCTTAGATCCCGGCGGGAGCAACTTTCTTAATGCTTCAAAGCTCTCATTAAGTTTCTCACGCCGCTTCCTTTCTGATATCATATGATGCAATTGACTGCCAGTTGGTCGCATCCCCACCTCCGGTTCCACCCTCGGTTGGTACCGTGTCAAATACATTTTCCTCAACATAGCCAATGATGCCTTAACCATCCGTTGCGGTGCAAGACCACCTATCTTGGCAGGTTCAATTCTAGGTCCCAAGCCCAATTTGTAAGCCTTAAATGCACCGGTGGACCCGCCAGCTCCATGTCCAACTCGAGGCGAAGAAGAACTCGAGGTAGTAGAAGAAGAAATAACAGCAAGGATAGCCCTAGTCATCGCCTCGTCATCACTAGATGGGGTTGGGAATTGGAGATTTCGATGTTGCCCGTATGCCTGCATCAGTTGCTGGTGTGGTGCTGGTACAATCAACAGCTCTGATGCCGCTGCTTCTGAAGTTAAAGATTGACTTACTCGGGGAATATTAATTAGGGAAGAGTCTTCGGGACTCCCGACAGAGAGAGAAAGAAGTGAAGAGGAAGAAGAGGATGGTCGGCCTATATCAACTGCAGTTGGTTGATCTGGTGGTGGCGTTTGTAGCAGATCGGCAAGAAGTGATTGTTGGATGAAATCTTCTGAGAACACTTGGTTTACATTCACTTGCAAGTTGGCCTATCAATTTTTTATAAATGAATTAAAAAAAAAAAAAAAAACATCACTGTCTCATTATTGTTGTGCAAATGTTAGAGAAATGTCGTGTACTAACTTACAGGAGATGATGTAGTCATTCCAAGCTCAATTTCTCCATTTTGACAACCAACAAATGCTGCTGTCTATGATGGAAAAAGCTTAGATATTCATGAAATATTCAAAGATATCACACGGATTATGGATGAGGGATAAAAATTAAAAAGAATGTACTGTAATGTAGTAAGGAAGAGGAGTCTTGTACTAACCTTAATTCCTGATTCCTGAGAAACAAAACAAACAGTATGAAGATAATGTTAGCATCTTGATCTAACAAGTTGCTAGCAAATTAAGTACACTACAATGGAAAGTATTTTTTTTTTTGTTCCTTACTTGGTAGAACTGCTGTTGGATTTGCTGGGAAGCCGCGCTCACCAGCTCAGAATCTCTCAACTCAAAGTACAGCAAACCATCCTTAAATGCCCATCCAGGAACACAACTGTACAGGAATTGCAGGATTCAAAAAGCTATTATATAAAAAAAATATTCGAAACAGTAAATGCATAGAACATTTTCAAAGTTTCCAATGCATTCATGCTTACCCGCTAACAATGGTGCAAAAAGACCCTCGATATTCTTCAAAAAGCATGCTTGACAATCCTCTGTCATGTTCATCCCGAAGCCACGCACTGATGCATGACAAGTGGCTGCAATTGATATGTCATCATTTCAATATATGCTTCGCATGGTTTTTAAGCGAGAGAAAAGGTACTTTTGGATGCATACTTAGACGACTGATCCGGGAACGGAGACCATACACAGATGTATGCGCAGCCAAGTAGTCGTGCGGCATGCTGTAAAAACCGCAGTCGGTATTCATGACCAAGGAGAAAGATACTGTCCATTGAATACTGATCATGTGCTAATGAAATGGGAGCACCAATCAAGGAGACCATTATTGTTGCCTTGTGAGATTGTGTTTTATTGAGAAGGGATTTGGAAAAGTATAGAAGAGAGCGACGGCGAGGAGGAGAATGGGAAAGGATTATGGGTCCATGTCTGTTGAGACGCCAGCGAAGAAAACTGGAAAAGTAGTCGTTCAAAGTGTGCTTCTTTTTTGGTTTTAGAAAAGAAATGGGTCAAAGGAAGAATCTGAATCTCCTATTCTCCTTACCAGATATTGGTATCGGCTTGGATCTGCACGAAATTGAAACAGTCTGGTTTAGAATCTCAGTCAAATATACGGGACCATTTTTTGCGGTATACTATGGGTTTCAGCCAAATTTAACATGCCGGAGAAATTTCGGCCATTTCAGTAGAAATGTCTGTTCTCGGGTCAAACTAGGAGGCATCTGGGATACGGGCCCTATGGCCAATTGGCCATATTTTGGGAGGACATTTTGCGAATTGGTCCTTGTTCCGGAAAATTTGAGCAAAGACCTCCTTTTCAAAAAATTACCGTTCGTTCATGTAAATCAATCGCAGCCATGCAAAATGATAAATGTGGTCAGCCAACCATGCACGTCGAACCAACTACCAAAAAGGCTGCTCAAGCTGAATGACAAATCAGCTCAGATATTCACTTCCTAAACATTTTTATGAAAACTTTAATAAATCTAAAATATATATTTATGTCGATGTATTATATGCTGATGAATACTTTTTTTTTAAGTAAGAAAATGCTGATAGATACTTATTTCAATTAATACATAATTTAATAGTTATTATGTAATTTTTGACTAAGTTAAATGTATTTTGATAAAATGTCGCAACTATCTTGATTTATCATATTCGTTCTTTGCATCCTTTAAATCCATACTAATAATTATATTGAAAACTTATATCTAATAACTAAATCCATATTTTTTAAATTACAAAACTAAATTGTGTAAGATATTATAATTTACAAAAGTTGTAAGGAGATCTCTCCTCATAAGGTGAGATCTACTTACAATATTTGTAAGTTACAACATCTTACAACAATTCGGTTTTATAATTTTAAAAGTTCAAACAGTCGATCCAAACCGTTCAATATGATCTGTATATTAAAATGTGCTTGGAGATCAAATTTTATATTTTTTGAATATTTTACTATTTATTAAGTATTTTACGAAAATATTGTTTTTCAGTGGTCCAGAATTGTCTTAAACAAGCAGTTTTGTAAAATATTTAATAAATAGTAAAAAAGTTAAAAAAAAATGTAAAATTTGATCTGCAGTCACATTTTAATATAGAGATCATGTTGAACAGTTTAGATCGACTGTTTGAATTTTGAAAATTATAAAATTAAATTATTGTAAGATGTTGTAACTTACAAATATTGTAAGTGGATCCCTTCTCAATGTTTAAACTTCATTAAAATAAATTAAGATTTCAATAAATATTCAAAAGGCAAAATTGTCCGTCTTATCGATCCTGTTATCCATCTTCGGCTAGAACACTGAATTATCTGACAAAGATTTCGGATTAATCTTCTGTGATCCACCGATGCAATTAAAATGTCCGTATCCTCTGCGTTACCGTACCATTTGAGGTTGAATCAGAATGTCCAATCAAAACCTGAGTTAATTTGTCCCAAATTTGTATTCTCTTTAAGATTCATGCTAATATATAACGGACGAACCGGATTCAAATCCAAACAGCAGTAATGTTTTTTTTAACTTTGACACTCATGAATAAAATGATTAGTAAATTAATAACTATACGATTCTCAATTAGTAAATAAATTAATCTTATTACAAGAAAGAAAGATTTCCGCATCAGCCCTTGACTCCATAAAAGACCAAAGGGCATGCAACAATGACGCTGTAGCGGGTCAGTTTTGTCCAAGATTGACCCAGTACGTGTGCATATGAATATGAGACGCAACACCATCCATAATTCCATATTACAAAACTCCTGTTGCTTTATCACAAGTGGAGAGGTGGTCAGGTGGTGCTTTAAATCTCTATTGACATACTATGCATAATCTCACCTCTCAGCCGAAAGCAACACCATGGAACAGTACCACTGCATACGTTATCTCTGAAAAAGTACAACTTACACCAAAACAAACCTGCGACAAAGTATACCAACCTGTTACATGTACTTCATGCCTAAAAAAACATAGACCCAAACCAAAAGTATTGCAATCTCCTCCACAAAACCAGGCTGGCGCATTTAATAAAAAGGAAAAAGCCCAACTCCAGCCCATTCCTGCAGAGAGTAGCTACAGGGATAATGAATGCATCAAAATTTCAGAGGCTCAACCTCCGGACAATCAAAATCAATACGGACCTAAGTTATACATCCCTCCCCATTTTCTCACAAATTCTCCAAAGCATCTCACACCAACAGAAACTCCAAACCCCACTCCACCAAACTCACCAGAAAAAATGGACGAGGCGGACGAAGAATTCCTACTACAGTTTGCTTCCCTAAACCCCTCACAACCCGTAGACCTTCCTCAAAGCTCCATCCATCAGACAAATTGGAATCTCTGTGCCCTTGCTACGATCATAACAGACAGAAGCGTGGTCGAGGCAAATTTTAAAAAAACGATGATTAAGGCGTGGGGAATAGATCCAAAGACAGAAATCTCCATGGTAGCTAAGAACACCTTCAAGATTCATTTCTGCTATGAAAAAGATCTACTCTACGTACTGCACCGAGGCATGTGGAACTATCGTGAAGATGCAATTGCCATCAAACAAGCTCATGGACCGGGGGATCTAGACCGGCCTTGTGTTAAAAGCTTAGAGATAACAACCCAGTGGCACCGTATACCGATGGAGTTGGTCAAGAAGGAAGGTGTTGAACTGCTGGCCGCGGACTTGGGTACCATACTCTCTGAGGTAACTGAACATTGCATAGCGGGAAATAGGTGTTACAAAGTTAGGCTATCAATACCAACGGACCAACCCCTCAAAGACAAAATAGAGGTAACAAATCCGGAACTGGGCCATTTTACCGCTTATATTGTGTATGAGAGACTAAACAGAATATGCAATTTCTGCTCCAAACTTGGGCATGACATGGAGGGGTGTGTGGATAAGGCTCGGGTCCAGAGACTCAAATTGGATCCCAGGTTTAAAGATAGAGTGGAATATCAACAAATATCACTGGCTAGGGTGGGCAGGTGGATAAATGATCACACCTTAATTCCAGACATTCCTCTCCGGTGCAATGATCAGCAACAGCCCACTGCAAAGGAAAGGGAAATAATAAATAAAGATAGAAGGCCGAAGGGAGGACAAAGGACTGGGCCGACAGAAATTCACTACGGGCCAAGGAATAATAGGGGAGAGCAATCCGGCCTGGAAAGGGAACAAAGCAACTTGGGCCTGCAAGGTTCGGGCCTGCAAGGTTCGGGTCCAGAAGGTAAAGGAGGGGCAACGAAAAGAATGGGCCAAAACAGGGAGCTAACACAAACTGAAAATATGGATATAGGCAGCAGCCGAAACTTAGTCATTTTTGAGGAAAAAAAGGATTATGAGGAAGACTTTGTTCATGTGAACAAGAAACGTGCAGTGGAGGCGAGTCAAGTACCGCCTCCACGGGATCAATGAGTATTGTCTCATGGAACTGTCGGGGGGTTGGGGGCCCTCGAAAAATTCAGTTCCTTAAATCTTTACTCCAATCGGTGCGAGCGAACATTTGTTTCTTATCGGAAACAAAATGTTCAAGTGTGAAATCCAATAGAGTTTTCCAAGACATGCCTTTGGAGAATTTTTCCTTTGTACCGGCAAGAGGCCGGTCTGGAGGAGTGTGTTTGTTATGGGATAGAAATACTACGGTGGATGTAAAATCGAAGTGCAAATCGATTATACATGCTACGGTTACACAGATTGATGGGCAGCAATGGGAATTGGTATGTGTGTATGGAGATCCGGGCCACACTCGGAACCCGGAAATTTGGAAGAGAATTTTGGGTATCATTGAGAGAAGTGGCCCGGTTTGTGTTATGGGAGATTTTAATGCGATAGTAATGAGGAAGAAAAGGTGGGTGGAGACCCGGTGTTAGATAGAAATTGCCGGGACTTTAAAAATTTTTTGTTCGAAGGGGGTCTAGTGGATCTCGGGTTCAAAGGCCCGGCGTTCACATGGACAAATAAGAGGAATACATCAGCAGCAATTTACGAGCGTTTGGATCGGGTTGTGGCAACGGTAAATTGGTTACAACTATTTACCGAGGCATACGTGACACACATGCCTCGGTTGCATAGCGACCATGCGGCCATTATGCTAAGATTGCGGGGACATAAGCCAAAGAAAAGGCCTTTTAAAATGGAAACATGGTGGTTTGGCATAGAAGGATTCAAAGAGGTATGGCAAAAAGTCTGGGAAGGGATCGACGAGGTATTCGTGGCAGGAAAGGATAGATTGCATGAGTGCAAGAATCCGAGTTGGGCCAAGGAGCAGCGCTCACCTCAAAACAGATTGCATGAGGCCCAAGCGGTACTGTACTCAAACCAATCTCTACATCCAAACCAGCAAAATGCGCAGGTGGAAGAGTGGTGTTTGTTCCAAATAAACAAGGCGGAGGAAGAACTCGAGTTATATTGGAGGCAAAGGGCAAAGGCGCAATGGGAATGTCATGGAGATAAAAATACGGCTTTCTTTCACACCACAGCAACAAATAGAAAGAGGCGTAATATGATTTTAAGAATTAAAAATGAAGAGGGAGAGTGGGTTTCGGATGAGGCTCAACTGAGAAGAACTTTTGTTTCCTATTTCAAAGGCCTATAGCCCCAAGAGTGCACAACCAGAGGCATATTCGGCTGATTTTTTTGCTCAAATCGATTTCCAACCTGGACAGAAAATATCACAAGCGGACCAGCAGAGCCTTATGAGATTACCATCAGAAATGGAGATAAGAGAGGTGCTCTTTCAGATGGGTCCGGACAAGGCTCCGGGGCCGGATGGGATACATGCCCGTTTCTTGCAACACCATTGGGATGAGGTGAGACAAGTGGTTGTTTACCAAATACAGGAAGTATTTCGTTCATGCCAACCGAATATGGATTGGATGGGAAGCAATGTAGTTCTCATACCAAAAATTGAGGAACCAGTAGAGCCAAAGGATTTTAGGCCAATCACCATCGGAAATATCATGTACCGGCTTCAAATGAAAATCATTGCCAATAGGCTACAGAAGCATATGGGGAACATCATTTCACCAACCCAGACGGCTTTCTTAAAAGGTAGGAGTATCTCTGATAATGCCATCTTGGTCAGAGAAATCCTACACTCTTTTGCAAGTCCAGAATATAATGAGGATGCATTTCTTCTAAAAGCTGATGTGGCCAAGGCCTTCGACACCGTAAAATGGGGTTTCATTTGGGAAGCCATGAAGGCGGTACAGATCCCGGTTGATATGATAAAATTAATACGAGGGTGCATGGAGAATAGTAGGATAACGGTGCAGGTAAATGGTCATGGAAACGGATTCTTCAAGCCAAACCGAGGGCTCAGACAAGGGTGTCCGCTAAGTCCGTATTGTTTATTTGGTCATGGAGTGTCTGACAAGAAGTCTCACTAAGGCGGTACAGCAAGGTACAATTATAGGGATCAAACTCACAGATACAGCACCAATCCTAACTCATGCCATCTATGCAGATGACCTAGTAGTCATGGGCCGAGCCAATAGTATGGAGGCTGAGGCATATAAAGCAGTACTAACAACTTTTGGCAGGTACTCGGGTCTGGAGGTGAATCCAGCGAAGTCTACTGTATGGTTCAGCAAGAAGTGCACCAATACTAAGCAACATGAGATACTACAGGTCCTAAATGCCAAGGTGGCGGGGGATAGGGAGAAATACTTGGGTATAATTCTAGCACCAGGGAGGGCTCAACAGAGATACACGAGTGAATTGTTGAAACAAAAATTTCAAGACAAATTGGCCGGATGGAAGATAAACCTATTGTCTCATGCGGGACGTTTGGTTCTACTCAAGTCGGTGTTAACATCGATCCCGGTTTACTATATGTCGGTGGAACAATTGACTAAAAAAACAATAAATGAGCTGGAGGGAATTATGCGGAGATTCATGTGGGGCAAGCTAGGCCAAGCACGGTACATGTCAATGGTGGCTTGGCATAAGTTGTGTGCTGAAAAAGAAGAGGGGGGACTGGGCATTAAGAGTGTCGAAGCCTTTAACAAAGCCTTAATCCAAAAATTACTATGGCAGCTAGTGGTAAGTAAAGACAGGATATGGGTAGAAATTTGTAAGGCAAAATACTTTCCGATGAGCTCCTTCTGGGAATGTGATGGGAAAACAAATACCAGTGCACTATGGAAGTCATTGCTGAAAAATAAAGGTGAAATGGCAAAGCAGGTGAGATGGGTGGTTGCGGATGGGAGCTTGATCCAGATACAGGGGCAGCCGTGGTACGAAGGTTGGGAGCGAAATGGGAGGTCGGGACAGGGTAGGATCAGCACTACAGTGGCCGAACTGTTTGACAGAGGGACAGGGCAGTGGAAGAGCCAAGTAATAGCTGACCTTCTAGGGATTGATGCAGTGCAACAAATACAAAGTTCAGTAAGGAAACCGGGTCCGCACCCGATCTTAGAAGACCGTCTCATATGGCTGCCCGGGAAAAGTGGCAGGTACACGGTTAAAGAGGGCTATAACCACATCAATGAGACTTCACAAGGAAGTATCTCCTACAACCCGAATACTAAGAAAGCCCTAAAAGCTATCTGGAAGTGGAAAGGTGTTAGTCCGAGAATTATAATTTTTGTATGGCGGGCTATACAAGGTGGATTGGCAACAACACAGGAGTTGTCACGAAGAATGAGAAAAGGGAGTGCAGTCTGTCCGAGATGTGGGCAAGAGAATGAATATGTGATGCATATGCTATTCTTCTGCCCGGTATCGCGATTAACATGGTTTATGTCCCAAATGGCTCTGAGAGTGGAAGCATTACCACTTAATTTCTCCGAAACAGTTTTAATGGTGAATGAGCACTTGGACAGTGAACAAATCGTGGTTTTCTGTAATATACTGTGGGAATTATGGAAAGCCCGTAATGAGGAGGTGATCGGGGGAATTAAAATACAACCACCGGGGATATTAAAAAAGGCAGCTTTGGTACCGAGCAGCATACTTCAACAGTCCGAAAGAATGACTCCTACAGTTCATCAACCAGTTCACATCCCACAAGGAGTTAGAGTCATTTTAATAGATGGGTCTTGGGATAAAAATCATGGTACCGGCATAGGTATGGCGGTATATAACAGGAGAGGGGATCTGGTGTTTGTACAGTATGGCAGAGGTCAAGGGGTGGATGCTTTCCATGCCGAGGCAGAGGCTTTGCAGCAGGCTTTGCAGTATATCGAACGGGCAAGCCAACAAGGGGGATTCTTCATCTTCACGGACTGTAAGGTGTTACATAAGGCGGTACAGGAGAAGCAAACACAACAACTACCGTCGTGGCAGTCAGAGGAAACAGTTCAGCGTTGCATAAGGCTGCAACACAGCATGGAAAACAGGGTATTCATAAAGTATTTAACAAGAGAGGCGATGACAACACCACATGCATTGGCAAACTGGGCTAGGAAATCTGGGAAGGAAGAAGCAGGAACTCCGATACAATGCCATATAGCGCACCTGGAAGTCAATCATCAACTGGACGAGAAATTCATGAAACTGCAGTAATTAGGGTTTTTATGATGTCAAAGGATATATAGAATGATGTTGTAAGTTCGGTACTTAGATTTGTTTCTGCAATGTGGTAGGATAATAGGTTCTCGGTATTTTTAGATTTCTCGGTATTTTTAGTTTTCTGCAATGTGTAACTGTTGGAAAACTTTTTTAGTTTAAATGAAATCATGCCTAAGGGCTTCATCTCAAAAAAAAAAGACATACTATGCAAATCGGGTTTAAACCCGATATTGTCCTTTCCAACTTGGAAGCTGCCTGTACCATTTTACCATTCAAAAACAATAATTTCATATCTATCTAAAAAAATAGTTAATTTAAAAAGAAATTATATAAAATTTGATTTCCAAGTACTTTTTAATATGGAAATCATGTTGAATGGTTCAGATTAACTGTTTGAACTTTTAAAACAAAGATAAAAGATGTAAGACACGATAAGATATTTGAAACCTACTCTTAAAAGAATCAAGTTACATCAATATTTCTAGATTACATGTTTAGCTAATTATAAGTTTAATACAAACACAAATTATATTTTTTTAATTCAAATAAAATGAAAATATTTAGCCAATTAAAGTTTAATACAAACAAAAAATATTTTGTTTTAATTCAAATAAACCGAAAAAAAATAAGGGAGGAAAATAAATTTTGGAGTTGCGCTCCAGCTTTTTCCCACGTTTTTGTTCTCTTCCTGATCCTTCTTCTTCCTCTGTTTTTGTCTCTTCTCTCCGCTCAGCTACCTTCAAATTGGCTATGTACTAAATGCCAGAATCGAGTCGTGTTGAATGCAAAGTTGGAATATGCAATGCAGAGATGATTCCTTGTTGCCGGAACGAGATCACCTGCCCCCCGGGGGGCAGAAAATTCCTGCCCCTAGAGTCACTGCCGGGTGGGACCGAGATCACTTTAAACATTTAAATTTCTGCCCCTAGAGTCACCTAGGACCCACCGGCTGTGACTGTAAAGGCAGGAATTTTCTGCCCCCAGGGGGGCAGGAGATTCGGTCTCCTTGTTGCCCCTTTCGAAATTTCCATATAGCTCCAAAGCCCACGGTTGGGTCCAAAATGTATCCAATTTTCTGGGAATGTGATAAATGCAATCGCTCATTTTTCCTCTTTAATTGGTGCATCTTAAAAGCAAAGCGCAGCTGTATCCCCAAAAATAAAGTATATAAATGCATTAATGAACGAAAGATTCGCTTTGTTTAATTACCCGATCAATGTAAAACTGATATTATTATGAGAGCACGATTTTGATTATCGTCAGAGAATATTTTTTAAATTCTCTTATATCTTCACAATAAATGCACAATATATCTAATTAATAAGAAAGATAATATAATCCACGAATAAACAGTAAAGTCTAAATAATACCACTGTGATCGGAAAGGAGTGAAGTTGCGTAAAATAAGAAATAGAATCGGAATTCGTGTCGCGTATCTGATCGGAAGCGGAGGCGACGAAGGAAATGAGAGAAATTCGCGCGACTTTTCTCCTTCGAAATCCCATCGGGAAATCCACGCCAAACGAAGGTATTTGGCGAGAATTGTACGGAACCGTGTGAGTGACGCAAAACCCTTCCTTCTCTCCGTTTGCTCTGCGTGAAGTGGCGAGAATTTCCGATCAGAGGGTGCGAGCCGCTTTCTCATTTGCTCTGACAAAGTATGTTTCTACTTCTTCTCCTCCGTTCTTCTTCCTATCCACTGTCAAAAAAAAAGATTTGGTTTCTTTCTCTTACCAAATTAAACCCTAAAAGCTAGGTGTTAATGGCATTATTGTAAATTGAAAAAAAATTAAGGGTAACTATAAGATTACTGAGAATGAATACGTTCTGAAAAAATAAATCTTAAATTTCAATTTAAAATCATGTCCATTCTATCTTTTCTATTCTTTCTTACTTATTTGTTTTCGATCACAGCTTACATCTCCAACAGATTTTCTTATCTTTCACAATGTCCTCCTTTCTTATCTGATCCATACTTTATACACATATATGCTTTTTTATTTTTCAGGAAAATAGATATTTTCAGACGCAAATTAAAGCTGGCAGCTCCCTTCATTTTAGTTATTTCCTTCCTTACATTCATACAAGACTTTATGTGTATATTCATCCCTGCAATTCTGTGCTTTAAAATTAGGGGAAATTTTATTTATATCTCTCAAAAACTTTAAAATTATATATTTCTCTCTCTAAACTTCATATTATCATATTTACCCTTCTAAACTTCAAAAACTCACAAATTTACCCATTTATTATTTTTCTATTAAGAATCATTTTAAAATTTTAAAATATGCATTTCTCCCTTATTAAAAACATAAAAGGTATGCAACCTAGTTAAGAAAAATGTCAAGTTTTCTAATTGTCTGGTTTCCAAGGGCAATGGTTCATTTTTGTACTTCTGACGTGTACACAATAACATTTAGGTATATGCTTGTGTATGTGTCAGAAGTACGAAAATAATTCATTTGTCAGAAATCTATCAACTATAAGACTGGCATGGTTTTTATCATGTACATATTTTTTATATTTTTAATAAAGGGTAAAATGAATATTTTATAAATTTAAAATGAGTATTAATAGAAAAGACAATGATGAGTAAATTTGTGAGTTTTTAAAATTTTTAAGGATAAATATGATATTATAAAGTTTAGAGGGGAAATACATAATTTTAAAGTTTTTGAAGGGTATACATGAAATTCCCTAATAGAAGTAAATAGAAAATAGATGAAAATACATTAGAATATAATGATTGAGAATGATTTCAAACTTAACCACTATTCTTTTCCTGGCTGCCCAGGAGGAGAATATTGAATCTGCCTGGTGGGCAATGATGGCCTTTGAGGCATTATCAGGAATTAAAGTGAACTATGATAAAACTGAGATGTATCCTATAAATTTAGATCCCCAAACCTCACACCTTAATCAACTTTTTAGATGTCAATGGGGCCAATTCCCTATCAAATACTTAGGGCTTCCTTTGCACATAAAAAAACTTACAGTGAGGGATTGGCAATTCCTAGTTGATAAACTAGTAACTAGATTACCTAGTTGGCAAAGTCAACTTCTATCTATTGGTGGTAGGGTTACATTGTTAAACTCAGTCCTGTCTTCCATTCATTTATATGCTTTATCAGTTTTCAAAATCTCTACTACAGTTCTTAACCAAATAGATAAAATTAGAAGGCGATTCTTGTGGCAAGGTACAGAACAAAAAAAGGAAATATGCTTTAGGAATTGGGAAACCATTTGCTTAGCTAAATAATTTGGTGGGATGGGGGTTTTAGATCTTAAGGAAATGAATATTACCTTGCTATTAAAATGATGGTGGAGGTTCAAAAATCCTGGTTACAATGCTATTTGGAAAAGCATTATTTTACATAAGTATGTTGAATACAATAACACTCCATCTCCATTTTGGACTAGTATCTCTAGCTTAGAACATATAGGATCTATTAGTGTACAGTATAATTCATGTAGGCAGTCACCATGTAGGTTCTGGGAAGATATATGGTTTAGAGATTGCTCATTAGCTACTAGGTATCCAGTAATTAATATATAGGAAATGTAGTAATAAACACATATCTTTTAGTGAGGTTATTAATTCCCAAGGATTGAGGGTTCATTTTAGAAGACCTCTGGAAGGAGTAGATTTGGTTGAATGGACTGAAATTCTTCACATCATTAGTACCATTTCTTTTACGTACATCAAACCAAGATCAAATAGCTTGGAGATGGGATCACACAGGGAAGTTCACTACTCACTCCTTGTACAACTTTTTAAACTTTAGATGTGTCATACCTACAAGCACAGACTTGATATGGTGGTCTTTACCTGTTCCACCAAAAATTAGGATCTTTATGTGGTTAATACACATAACTCAATACTTACCAAAGACAACCTAGCCAGTAGAGGATGGTCTGGAGACCAATCTTGTCAATTCTGTACTGACAATGAAGACATTACACATTTGTTTCTAATTTGTACTATGGCTCAAAGAGTGTGATTTTGGTTAGGGAAGAGTCAAGATGTGATGCATGCATGGCTTTCTTTTGATGATATCCTTCATTTTGCAATGCATTTACCAGTGACTGAAAAAATTGGTTTCCTACTGGTACTAAGTGCTGTGTGCTGGACACTATGGAGACACAGAAATGATAGATGTTTTAATAATTGCACTACTAAATCAGCTCGAACAATTATCTTTCTAATTAAATCTCTGTTGTGTTATTGGGCAGGAAATGTCAAGCAAAAGGTGAAACAAGCTGTAGAAGAGTGGCTGCCAATTATTGAAGATGCAATTCCTTTAGCTCAATACATGCCCTTGGAGATGGTGGTGTATCAGCCTCCAGTGATACCTGATCAGCCGTGAAGACACTTACCAAACAATTTTTGTACTTAGCATATATCCTTAGCCCCCTCCTGTGCGGCTTAGTAATAACTTCTTTAGCATACTTTTGGTACTTAGACTCAACACAAGCTTGGTATATAGCTTGGTTGGTATGCATATTCTGTTGCTTTGTGGATCTTTTATGTTCTTGGCTTTTACTCTGATGCACAATGACCTTGTAATTATTGTTTCATGTTAATGGAACGGGCTTATGCCTTTTTAAAAAAAAGAAGAAGATAAAATTAACGCCTTATCGACCATACCATACGAATCATATCATCGGATAGCAAAGAAAAATAAATTGGTATTTTCGAAGATACTCAAATCATATCATTCAGTTCATCAAATTCTAATGATGAAGGTAGTTGTTGGAATTATTGTCTAGTTAACCTTCAGATTCGTTAAGTATAGAACTAGTGAAAAACGCAAAAAAAAAAAATTAGAAGAACGCTCAAGTAATATCGTTAAGCATTATATATATATATAAGAATAATCGTTAAGCATTATATATATATATATAGGATTTTGCTAATATGCTACGCGTATATAAGGGCCACTCCGTGCTACGGCTCACTTTTTGAGTTTTTAAAATTCTACGGTCGATCCGAACCGTTCAACATGATCTCCATATGAAAATGTACTTGCAAATCAAATTTTACATTTTTAGAATTTTTTACTATTTATTAAGCCACTTTGAAAATCGCTGATCCAATGGTCCAGAAAAGTTTACTGTTTGTGTACAAATTAGTGTTTTTTCAAAGTGGCTTAATAAATAGTAAAAAAATTCTAAAAAATGTAAAATTTGGTTTGCAAGTACATATTCATATGGAGATCATGTTGAACGGTTTCGGATCGACCGTTAGATTTTGAAAACTCAAAAAGTGAGCCGTAGCACGGAGGGGCCGTTATATACATGTAGCACTGTAGCATTGTCCTATATATATATAATATATATATATATATATATATATATATATATATATATATATAATTATGGCTAATTTGCTTCCGAAAGCATTTCGGCGAGGTGCTTACGGAGGCATATCTTAGTATTTTATGTTCAAACAATAAATCCAAACTGTTTAGATGTTCAATCTATATTAAAATGTACTTGGAGACCAAATTTTACATTTTTTTTGAATTTTTTACTATTTATTAAGCTGTTTGAAAACCGCTGTTTTTATTAATTTCTGCACCATTGAAACAGCGGTTTTCAAACCACTTAATAAATAGTAAAAAAATTCCAAAAAAATGTAAAATTTGGTCTCCAAGTACATTTTAATATAGATTAAACATTTAATGGTTTGAATTTGTTGTTTGAACATCAAATACTAAGATATGTCCCTGTAAGCACCTCGTCCGAAATGCTTCCGGAAACAAATTAGCCATACTCTCTCTCTCTCTCTATCTATATATATATACATATATATATATATATATATATATATATATATATGTATATATATATATATTATAATTGGATCAACGAAATTTCTCTGACATATTATTGTTTTTTTTTTCCAAATGGATTTTTGTCCCTGCATAATTTTTTTTTCCGAGAGAACAATTTTTAATTCTCATTGTTTCTACTCTTTTTTCTAATTCCAAAGTGTGAACTAAGCATAATTTCTATAAATGTAAATAGTGTACAAGAATTTTTATTAGAATGTGGTTTGACATCAGCCCAAGGAGAAAAGTACATGCAAAGAATTGTACCTACATTATGCATTGAATTCATGTAACTTGTGTACATGATTTGTCAACACTCATTATATGAAATTATTTTACTATATTACAATACGGTGTTCAAATTTATGAAATTTTAGATGAATTCGCATTCATTGATTATCATTTGATGGCAGCTGACATATCACATTTCATTATTATTTGAGTCGTAATGAAAAAACAAATATATTAAAAATACAATAATTCACTTTCACTTTTTGTTAAGGATGATAATTATCTTTCTTTATATTTTCCTCTTACTAAAATAATGCTGTCCATGTACAAAAAGTCAAGAACTCTTGCCAATTGGGTACTATAACCCCACACTAGTCGTTTTTGGTTCAATTTCCTTCTCAGTTCTGTTAATTGGCTTTCAAAAAGAACATTCTTCTTGAATCCCACATTTTTTCTGAAAAAATGCCAATAATAGTTCCGTACTTGTCGGTCTATTTTGGCTAACAAACAGTGAGAACATTTTTTGTGAGCGGGACCTCGTGGAACATGTCATAAGAGTAGAATGTCGCATACACACGTGATAGCAAGAAAGAAAGTTTTCCTTGAGATCAAGGTCTGAATCTGCATCTGTCAAAATCTCAATCAACTTTGCTTGCTCATGAAGACAAAAAAAGACTATCTCTTGTCACAAATTCCTGAACGGTTCTTCAACCTTCATTGAAGCTACAAAGAAGCACACAGCATAATTTATTTTTTCTCTTTTTTTCTATCCAGTCTGTTGACAATTTCATTGAACAAACCAAAATGAAAAATGATAACCAAAAAGTTGAAAAAGTACATCCCACAATGTTTTGAAAAATTCAAACACTAGAAAAGCAATCATTTTCTAATCTTCCTCTCAGTCCCTTTCCTCTTTGCGAGAATTATTCTATTCTCAAAAAAGATTGAACATCCGCCCAATTGATTGCTTGATTTGATCGGAACGCATACTAATCGGTTTCATCACTAAACTCGCTTGTCAAGGGAAATATAATAACTGGATATAGTATAGTATTCAATTAAGGAGGTTAGTAAAGGTGTATTGTACTCCTATATGCGTATCTGTACAAATCACAGAAATAGAGAAGAAAAAATATAATGTGGACGTGACGTGAGCTGTGACTTGAATCATGTCACCGTCACAATATGTAATTTAATTTTTTTTTACGTGACGTGACGTGATTAAAATGATTTTTGGACAGTAATGTGACATGACTATTTACGTATGTAACTGATCACGTTTAATTACTGTTTTCGAGTTTAAAGTTAGTTCAAAAGAAATAATAACAAAATATATCAAAAAATAAAAAAAACCTTTATAAAATAAATTATAATTAAGAAATAATGTTAAAATAAATTAATCACGTGACGTGATTAAGATAGTGGGATCAGTCGCAATCACGTGATCGATACACGTGACGTGACGTGACGTCATGACGTAACTAGTAACGCGTGACTAATATCCTTTCTCTGTACCAGCTGGTTCTTAATCATGGAATATAATTATCTGTTATAATTTTAATGACTAATTGACTGTAATTATCCATAGTCATTGGGAAGCTCAAAGAAAATGGAATTAATAGCTTACTAATAGGGTTGTCCACTCCAGGGGATATTCATTTTTATGGATATGTATCTGATATTTTTCAGAAATTGATGTAAAAAGGATATTCAAATAAAACAACAAATTGCAAATGCATGTTTGGTCAATTAGGTGTGTTGTGTGTCTCTCTCTATATATATATAAATATTTTAGTCAAATTTAAAATTCCTTTTTATTTTTCATCATACCATCATAAGGACTAAACCATTAAGATTTTAATTGTTTGATTGATGTTAAACAATATCTAAATTGGAAAAAAAATCCAGAAACATAAATATTTTTGTTTATTTAGCATATTATCAAAAATAACAAATAGAAGTAAAATAAGAATAGATATTCATTATAACTATTTTATAAATAAAAATATTATTTCTATAAAAAAAACATAACATTCATTTTTTGGAATTCAACTATTATAATTCTATATAATAATCTGCGGGTAAATTTCGCTGGAGGTCACTAAACTTTGTCATTTGTTACAAATTGGTCACTCAATTTTGATTTGTCAATTTTTAGTCACTCAACTTTGTCATTTGTCCCAATCAAGTCACTTATATTTTTTCCGTCCAAAATGCTAATGGAATATTCTCATTCCGTTAGTATTTTGAACGGAACTAGTATATTCCGTTAATATTTTGGACGGAATGGGAATATTCCGTTAGCATTTTGGATGAAAAATATAAAGTGATTTGATTGAGACAAATAACAAAGTTGAGTGACTAGAAAGGAACAAATTAAATTTGAGTGACCAATTTGTGACAAATGACAAAGTTTAGTGATCTCCAGCGAAATTTACTGCAGATTTAGAAGGTCTGAGGCCCAGCCTGTTATACGCTGCTGTGAAGCCCAATAAACTAAATTTAGTAGTCTTCTTCCATCTTCCAGCCCACAAATTGGGATTCTTTGTCAAGTCTAACTCCGACCCAAGCAGATCTTGTGCGCATGCATCACTACTCGGAACGGATCCGTATCCCTTCAGGTAGCTCAGGTACAATTAAGATGAACGGTCTGGATTTAGTCCTAACCGAGTTAAAAAAATAATAATTTCTATTATAAATACAGGAGATCTGTTTTGAGATTCGTGTTAGATTTCCTAATTGTACTACTAGGTAACACAAGGGATACGGATTTACTCGGAACCCCTATGACAGTGGGGCCATATTAACTTCCAACTGAGCCTAATTCAAACCGGTGCCTCTTTAACTGTAGGGTGTCCTCTTTATGATTTGCACAAAGTTAAAACAATCCAAATCTACTAATTCTAAATATTCTCTTATCCGATACCGGGAGGATCCGAATTCTCTGTAGATACCCCCAATAAAATCAAATTATTGATTTTGTCTTATCTACAAAATTGGAAAGAAAAAAACATAATCCATATAAGTTTCAACTTGATTTTTTAATTTCTAAAAATTAAAAAAAAATACTCACACTCACTCCTAGAATCCTACGAATCAGATGCTCTGCCCAATTTTGTGCTTTTTTTTCCGAGTACCAGATACTCTGCCCATCAATACTTTCTTTTGTGAGTTATCCTCGGCCCATGCCTTGCAAATCAGAGAGTATTTTTTTATTCATAGAAATTATTAAAAAAAATGATAGAGAGAAATGGAAAGAGTACTTTAATTGTTAGATTTATGGAAATATCTAGACTTTGAATCAGGATTCAGGAACAATGGTACCGATTTAAAAATTATTTTATTTCTTTTCCAGTCAAGCGAAGTTAGCATTTTTTTTTTTGGATTCTAATCAAACCTTATTTGAGTCCCAGCACATTGCAGACATGTTTTGATTCTACAATCGTTTATTGCTCTCTATCTCAGGAACCGGAGAAGAAACAAAATTATTTATTGATTCAGTATCATTGTTTCTGATTCAATTTTAGACCGGAACAATGATCCTAATATTTATATGAATCTAATCCAAATTCTTTCTCTTTCCCTCTATTATATTTTAATAGTTTCTATGAATACAAAATTCTTCAAATCAGATCCTCTGTTTTAAACTTGTACTACTCTTAGAACCTGTTCCCATTTCGAGAAACAGACAGGATGGGCCCACAAACACTGTAGTACTCTCTCTGGTCGCGTTTATCCTGTCAGTTACACCGTGATAATTTTCATTAGAAGAAAACTTCACAGAAGATCCGTCTAACCACAGCAATCTTTTGGTTCCCTATTACTACTGTGGTTTATTTCCTATTACAAGTGAGAAGCGTGATATTGAGAAAATATTTGCGTGGGATCCGCACGTCAGGTGTTTCAACAGATCCTAGAGCAGAATGCAGAGACTCCCTCACAAAGTATTTGGACTCCAAAACGGTGCCGCCTGTTGTCGCTCGGTTGCCAAAGACGGAAACAAAGTACAGAAAGGCAACAAAACGGGAATTCGCATCCACTGAGATATCTTATATGTTGCGTGACTTATTGGAAAATCTCAACCGTGCAAATACGTACTGCACGAATCTCAAAGCTCAAATAATACTGGCCCTAGGCACCGGACACGTCTGTCACGCAAAATATGAGGTATCTCGGAGGATTCGCACTCACAAAACGGGGTTATCCTTCCAAGTCCTTACAAGTAACAGCTCACTTACTATTAAACAGCATGGGTAGAGAGACATCATTCCTCCAACTTTTCAGACAAGCATCATTTCTATCTCTCTCCAAAAAAAAAAACAGAAGAGAGAGAGAGCGCACTGGGGCCTCTTGGAGCAAGATAATCTATGGATGCTTTGTAAGGGTTCCTGCAGAACACACAACCGGTGGTTCTGTTGTCTATGGCTGTCGGGCTGCTCATCGCTGGTGTGTTCGTAGTTGTCTTCCATGGAAGGAGGCATCTCCGCTCCAACGAGCCGCCTGGTTTGTGGCTTTTCTCTCTCTTTTTTTGTAACCTTCTCCGATTGATAAGACACTGGGGGGTCCTTTATAGCTTGCTGCTAATTAGGACTATAGGAGGAAGAGAAAGAGACCCTTCGTTGGGTATATTTCTCATATAATTCTATTTTGGTCTCCTTCGGAATGAAAACAGCATGCATTTCAATTACGGTTCTAATGGGTTTAGAAAATCGGATCGGAATTACGGGCAGAAACTCGGTATCGATAGTGGAGGTAGTGAGAATTTGACTGAATTTTCGTAAAAAAACGTAGAATTTTGGTTGATCAGAATTTCATTCGGCTGGTCGAAATTCCTGAGAATCGAAGGGAAAGCGAAGAACACGTGTCCGACTTGTGGGACCTGAAGAGGACAAGAATCGCTGTGACTAGTGAGTTTTAAAATTGACTGTTGGGCTCGCGTTGGGCCTGTCATCGTTCGTTCAATTCGGTTGTGCAAGCATTACCTAAGCCCATTAGTAAATTAGAGATGAGCGACAGTTAACTGGGGACAGCGAGTGATAGCTTCCGACAGTAACAACTAGTGCTCTAGTTTTATTGCTAGTTCGCTACCGCTACGTAGCATGTTATGCTTATTAAAAGTATGTTATGTACTCTATAATTGCGCTTTTCTTATCTTCGTTTTACAATTAACTATATCAGCCTTCTTTTTGTATGCTTGGATGGTGTTATTGGTATATATTGTATTATTTGATTGAAATCTTTTTCCTTAACATGATTTTTGACAAGCATTTTTCTTGACTTCTTTTAAGCACAAAAACCATATATCTGATTTGACAAGAATTTTGAAAAATTCCCGAGTTTTCGATTTGAGTTGGCTGCTTCTTATCCATTTTCTGATTCGTCCAACTCTGATTCCACAAAAACATGTCAATTCCTTTTTCAATTCCGAGTTTCAATTCCTACCATGGTTGATGGTTCTATATCGTGGCAGTAAAACTGATTTAGAGCTCTTTAGGGATTTAATGAATGCTGTCAAATTTAGTACCCCATATATCTGACATTAGATATGATTAATTATTTGAAGAGCATACGAGCAAATATCAAACACAAGCCTATAATTATTTCAGTTTGTTGACTCAAAACAAAACCAACTCAATAAATGATAAACTTTAACGGTTAAACCAAATTGACGAAGAATTGCTTCTTTATCATCCTCATCAAGCAAGATGATGAAGACATTATGATGATAAACTCGATTAAGTTTATCTTGTGATTCTTGTTATTGCTAAATTTCTTATTGGAAAAACTATTGTTTAATTCAAAATGATTATTGTTTTATTTTGTGGGATATGAAGTTTCTTAGTGTTTATTCTTGTATTCTTAATATATATATATTAAACAAGACCAAAAGAAATTTTTTTTTTTCTATAGCAAGAAGAACTCTGCTCATTTTTACAGCGATATACAAGTTGCTGATTTAACCATGCTATTTGTCTTTAGAAAGGAGCGGTGTTTGGGGGGGGGAAATGGAAGAAATCAGGGTATTTACCTGATATTTCTCACAATCTGCAAGGAAGAATTAGATATTTCACAAATTTTGGGAATCTAGAGTTGCACGGAAATTCTGCCAAAACATTATTATAAAAAAAAATTCTTCCTAATTATTTCCCTTTCTGTTGGGTTTTACTCTTATCTGATATATGTTGTAACATATGTTCCAGCTGTACCAGGGCTCCCTCTGATTGGAAATCTGCTCCAGCTAAAGGAGAAGAAACCACACCAGACCTTTGCAAAATGGGCAGAAAAATATGGACCCATTTATTCTATCAAAACCGGGGCCTCCAAATTGATTGTGCTCAACTCGACCCAAGTTGCCAAAGAGGCAAGTTTCCCTTTCTTCTACTTTATCAAATGTGTGGTTGTTGCAAATTCTACTGATATTTTATTATATTTGCAAGTTATAGCCCACTTGTATATGTGCATTCTCATCCTGCATTTTATAGGCATTTTTGGTGAGGATAAACAAGGTAGTTCTACTTGTCTTTTGGTGTTATTGTTATGTCCCTGAAATAAGAATTTTTTTGTACCTAGTGATTCCAGTAGTTACCCTATTGTTTAAAAAACTTAAATATGAAAACTCTTGCTTAAACTACAAAACTTGTTGTTTCTATATAAAATGTCCTTGCTTACCTACCTCATGTCTAGACTGCATTTGGTCCTTTTTGCTCTCTCTGTGAACTAGAAATTGAGTTTGATTATGAAATTGAGATATGTACGTTATTATCTGATTACGTTGACGCTCAGGGATATTTCTGATTTGCAGGGGCACATATGGTAAATATTTGGAACAATATGACATCTATTTGGTGCTATTTTGCAGGCAATGGTAGCAAAATTCTCATCTATATCTACTCGAAAGCTCTCTAAGGCACTTACAATTTTGACGTGCGACAAGAAGATGGTTGCCACTAGTGACTATGACGATTTCCATAAGCTGGTCAAGCGGTGCATTATAACTAACCTTTTAGGGGCTGGGGCTCAGGTACAGTATTTTTTTGTGACTTTGCTCACACCCTCTTGCGTTGAAGAAATACGGTATTAATCTTTGTGCAACGGGCCGGAAAGCACAGCTTATACCAATGGCTTCATCTCTGCTGGTATATAGATGAGCATTAGCAGCAGTACATAAATGAGATGGTTTTCTGTTACATATATGGTGTTATTTTGTCATGTTGTGGACTTGTGGTGATTATGCCTCAGTTTTGGCTGGTACATGCTGAAAATCCGGTATGCATTCTTGGTCAAATAATAGCATTTTCTTAGTTGCTGTACTTCTATTTTTTCAGAAGCAATTACGTGGCCACAGAGATGTAATGGTGTCTAATATGATAGAGAATCTTGAAACCACTATAAAGGAAAATCCTAGTGGCACAGTCAATTTTAGAGATCTGTTCAAGGATGAGCTCTTTCGACTAGCATTGAAAGAAGTAAGTCCCATTAAACCCATGTTATAAAATCAGTAGAGATGTTACTGTAGCTTGCAATATATTAATGTAGTGTAATTGCAGCATCTCTATTGGCACACTGCAACTCCCATTATACAATGTAGTATAATCGGATGCTTAGGAACATCATTTATTTAGAGCTCATTGAATTTTTTGTAGCACATTTGTAATTTTTTTTTTTCCCTATGACATGTTTGAGATTCTTTAATTTGATTAGTCATAAGAAATAAAGGAATAATGCTTCTTCCATGGTTAACCACAATTTTTTTTTTAAATTTCAGGCATTAGGTCAGGATATAGAGTCCATTTATGTGCCAGAACTTGGTAAAGAGCTGACAAAAAAGGACCTGTATAATGTGCTGGTGGTTGATCCAATGACTGGTGCTATAGAGGTTGACTGGAGAGATTTCTTCCCTTACTTAAGATGGGTGCCTAATTCAAAATGGGAAGAGAAAATCCAACGGATGGCTTCAAACAAATATGTTGTGATGAAGGCCTTGATAAATGAACACAAAAGGCGCATTCAACATGGAGAGGTTATTCCTCCTTGATTTTGGGACTGAACCCTGTTAAGCTTCAATTCTGAAATAGCTTTATTTACACTTCACTTAAGTGCCAAAGTAAAACATAGAATATTAAAAACAAAGGCTAATTGACCTAGCCATGCCAGGACCATATCTCACCAGTTTGCAGCCAATATGCTCGACTTTCTATGGACTGATAGTTGGTATTGCTATCTTTGCAGGGAACTAATAGCTATTTGAAGCATTTACTGTCCTTGGAAACCCTAACTGAAGAACACTTAATATCTTTGGTTTGGGAGGTGATAATTGAGGCTTCAGATACAACTGCTGTCATAACCGAATGGGCTATGTATCAACTTGCAAAGAATCCAGATCGTCAGGTACATATTAAATTACAAAGCTACCTTTGTTATATAAGACCTTGAGAGCAGGAATTGTCTGATATGTATGTGGATCTTATTATTTTAAGCTAAGCCGCTGCCAATTCCAAATGGATGTACTTTCCACCTCAATAGGGTATAGAGAAAAGAAGAGGAAGCATCTTTATATTTCAATCACATAATCATACAAGGCTCCTAGTCTGATTAATTATTGCATAATATACTAAGGTCTCAAATTGGAAAGTGAATTATCTTCAAAGACCAATCAAGTTGCATAGTTGCCAGTATAGCAGGGTCCATTCCTGCTGCCGTAGTGGCACTACGAAATGCAATTGTAACTGACCCAATTTGAATCAAACATGCTTGCTTCAACTGTGGCTTTATAGATAGGGGCGTTTTTTGGATCAGTGTGATTCAAATCTTATGCCTCAGATTCTGTTCCGTAGTGGTTCCATAGTTACAACTACAGCAGCAGAACAGGAGTCGTCAATAAGTGTACTGTGACTGTACAATACCTCCCTTATTTACTTTCTAAGTTTTATGATGTTGTCAGCACAACACCCCCCCCAAAATCAGTGCTCAATTTGGTAATATTTTGTTACATTTTTTGACAAGAAGATTGAAGAAAACCAGAGATTTAGTTCGATACAGGTTCTTCAAGTCATAATATGCATTACTTAATGTTTAATTGTATACATCGGAACACATATAGAAGCAGTATGATAATCTTGCCATTAACTTTGTAATTAGCCCCTTTTAGTTTTAAAGTTTTTAAATTGCATCATTCTATTTTACTTGATTTGTAGGATCGCCTATATGATGAAATTAAAGAGGTATGTGGTACTGAAAAAGTGACGGAAGAACACTTAACGCAACTGCATTACCTGAATTGTGTTTTCCATGAAACCCTGAGGCGCCACTCTCCTGTCCCAATTGTTCCTCTGAGATTTGTGCATGAGGACACACAGCTTGGTGGGTTTGATATCCCTGCTGAAGCCGAGGTAATCACAAAGATTAATTAATCCCATGGTTCAGAATTTATTCATGTTGTTGTTTTTCGAAGGCAAAATTCAGAAGGTGGCTACAATACCTAAGCTGTTAGTACAGAATGCTAAATACGTAAACATACCAGCATTAATACTTCAGATATGTACTATACCAGATGAAAAACATACCAGCCAATTGATTGTTAACTAATGCCAGGTAGCAACATGGTACCAGCACTGGATGTTATTCGCTGCGGTACATAACCAGTCCTTACCAGCATATTTTGGTCAGGTCCAATACCAGAAAATACAAAAATGGATGGAACTGTTGAAGCCTGGCCTACATGACACTTGACTATGAAAGAAACTGATGGCTATTGTATCTTATTATACCAGTCAGTTCCAGGCAGTAGCTCATAATTTTGACTTATAATTTAAAGAGGAGGGTTCAAATGCCTCCATTTTTTGTGCCTCCACCATGCCTCCATTTTTAAAAACTTTAATAACTCAAAATTTAAAACTTATAAGTCAAAATAAAACCGTTGGATATGATCTACATCATTTTATCTATGTGCTCATAAAAAATTATCACATTTTGATTTTGTTTTTATGTGAATCAATAAGTTGAAAAATCAACGTCTAGAAATTATCCACATTAGTACGTTTTATACAAGCTCTTGATGACAACCAAAACAAAATTGAAATGTCATAATTTTTTACACATGTATAGATAAAATGATGTAGATCATATCCAACGGTTTTATTTTGACTTTTAAGTTTTAAATTTTAAGTTATTAAAGTTTTTAAAAATGGAGGCATGGTGGAGGCATGAAAAATGGAGGCATTTGAACCCTCCTCTAATTTAAAACCATGTTATAACTAAGTAATGGTAGTTCATATTTTCTTCTTTATTAAACAACACCAGATTGCAATCAACCTATATGCATGCAACATGAACAAGGAAGAATGGGCTGAGCCTGATGAGTGGAGGCCTGAGAGGTTCTTAGAGGGCACCCACGAGTTCTCAGACCTATACAAGACAATGGCCTTTGGTGCAGGAAAGAGGGCTTGTGCTGGCTCCATCCAGGCAATGCTCATCACATGCATATCCATTGCGAGATTTGTGCAGTGCTATGGGTGGAGGCTCGTAGAAGGAGATGAAGATAAGGTCGACACTGTGCAGCTTACTGCACAGCGGCTCCAGCCACTGTGTGTGTATGTCAAACCAAGAAAATAAAATAATTTAAAGTCAGGTCAATCAGTAGATGCAGTGAAAACTTTGTGTTATATACTTATATGGTAAAAGGCTTTGGAATTCTGTGGTTGGAGCAATACATCTGGTTTAAGCTGTTGCTTCATGAGACATCTATGACCTTTTCTGCATGAATAATTTTTTGGTTAAAAAACAGCAAAATGCTACTTGATTTTTTTTTTTTTTTTTTTTTGAGAGAGGAAAAGCTACCTGTTTCTTGAATGAATCAACCGCACAAAAAGAATTCCCAACCCCCCCTTCTTATGTACCATTCAGCTGATTTTAATTAACCTCACCAAAGCTACAGTCACGGATTCCATATGAGGAAATTCAGAGGAGCCTCGCAGTTGCATGCCTCGCAGTTGCATCATCAACATCATCTATATAATTCTAATTTTTAAAAGAAATTAAATTATAAGCATAGCTTTACTTCTTTCAAAAATTGCAGATACGGAGAACCGAGAAACCAACCTTTGGTCTACTGGTCAAAATAATGTCCTTTGTGTAAGAGATGACAGGTTCAAAATCCGGATAAGAAATCCTCATAGATATTAAATAGTTAGATGACTTGACATCTAACCTTTACAAAAGTAAAATATTACAACCTTAAACTCTGAATTTAAAACATTAAAGCCAAAATTCATGTGTATTCTTATTTGCTTTCAACAGAGAATAATGTACATGAATTTCGACTTTAGAATTTTGAGTTAAGAGTTTATGGCATGTTAATTCCTCTCCTCCTCTTGTCCTTGTCCTTCTCCTCGCAGCTTGTGTGTGCATGGAATTTATATCACCTAAGGTACCTCAAATTTTGAGTTTGGATCATCACCGTCCAATTAGGGGCGTTCATTAGGTACAGTTTATTCGGTCTTCGGTCAGGCGATCCGGTATTATCCGTCTGAATCCGTTCCAAATTAGGGGTTTCATTGGGTACGGTTTACAGATTCCCAGGCCGTTTGATGTTGCTAAAACAGTTCAAGACTTCAAGACAATTTGGTTACTAAAAAAAGCTTCATATTTAAAATATACAAATTCAAGACTGTTTGGTGATTAACCAAACGGTTTTTAGATTAGTATGCGCCTATGCGCCTATGCGGCCTCTGTATTTTTTATTATTTTTCAATATTTTTGCAGCTTAGGAAATAAATTAAAAAATATAGGTTCTTATCCATTATATTGATCAAAAACGTCTTGCCTACGTATTTACAGATTATAGATTGTACAATCTGTAGTTCATAATTAATCACCCAAGGTAGAATATATATAATGTAAACGTATGTTGTTGGTTCTGCAACTTAAATATAGAAAATACTTTAGGTACAAACCTTTTCTGTGTCAATGAAAGTTTAAGATTTCCGCTGATCATCGGTGTACATTTGGTTGATTGTTTTTCCCTTTTTTTTGGGATTATGCGCGAGATTAAACTCTGGTGCTTTTGGTTTTGTGCACTCTTGCTGGTGCTTTCTGTTTTACGCACAGCACAAGTGAGTCGAGCACAATATATTGCATAACAAATGGTAATACAGCACAGCGAAACAAGTGCTTGGTGTGGCATTTTTAAGACCTCTTTTTATAGATCACTAATATTCAATGCAACTTTTTTTTTTCTTTCTTTTCCTCAAAAAATTTCCCTCACCAGGGACTCCGGCCTGCATCTCCAGTGAGACAAGATGCGCTTTATACCACATGTGCCAGGCAGTGGAGGCAGATTCAATGCAACTTATATACGGTCACTGAGATTTAATGCAACTTGTAGATGCCAAGAGTAAATAGGTTCCAAAACAGTTTAAGCAAACATAAACATGAATCGGTAATTGATATGTTAAACCGGAAGCAAGCAAATAAGATAGTTTAGAAGGCAAAAATCTTAGAAATTTTTCATTTTTTCAGAAAATCTGCTAAATAATGAATCATAAATCATAAAAATTCTCGAGAGTTTTGAACTCCAAACATACGACCAAATGCTTCACTAGTGTAATAGATGTCTAGCTAAAAGTTAAACAGGGGGCAAAAGTTTCAATATCTCTAGGAGGAAAGATGCAGCTTCATCAACTCAGTATGTCAGACATAAACACCACTTGCAAGGAGCAAGCAAAGAGATCCAAATCCCTGCGACAACAAAAATATTAATTCAGCATAATTTTCCAAATTAGCAACATGTACTAGTATCATGACTTGTGTCTACAAAGTCAAAAAATTTCTGTGATGAATCGATGACAAAAAATTGTGTTCCTGTCTGACCAACAAAAAAGAAGTTATGATTTTACAAAAGCAGCAGTTGCATACTTGCATGTGCAATCCTGGACAATTTTGATGTAATATTGGACACGACCAAGGGAACAGGAAAAATCACGAATGCCCCCAGCAAACATAGGACATATGTCACATATCCCATAAATGTATATACCCTTGTATACCCTTCCAAAACATGAAACTATCCCCATAGTTGTCTCCCTTTTTCGAAGGTGCCTTAATTGCTAATCCTCCTCGTTGTTTTTCCCCATGTAAGAGAAGGATTAATGGATGACATATTTTTGTTTTCTAGGGTACATTTGCTATTTTTTATATCTGTAGGAGTATAAGCAGAATTGCCCTGAAAATTGAAACAAAGTTAAAAATAAAAGGTAGCAAGAAGTACCAGAAAGACAGAAGCAAATGAAGCAGCTGCAAACTCCTTCGGGAGGCTCCTGCTCTTTCTTGTTGAAGTTGCCTCATATCTGAAAATTTGGTAATATGAGCATAATTTTAGCAAGCTAGGCATATCATTTAATTATATATCACCTGAAAAGCTCAGTCTCTAACATAATCACATGCAACTGGGTCAGTGCAGGTGATGGCCAGACACCACGTTGAACTCATCTGCTTTTAAAGGATGATTATTTTAAATTGCACAATTATAAACACTTGAACCCGAATTAAGTCTAAAAGGGAATATTCCTGTTTATATTCAGGCTTGGATGCATAGATGAAGGTTAACTGATATTAGATGGCATAAAATTGCAAAATTGGGGAAGGGCCAGCATAGTAATCTTAATTCTTAACCAATTCACTGAACTGTCTATTTAAATTATCTATCTTTCACCAATGTAAGTTTCAATGGCTTTATTTGAAAAACAAGAAAAAATACTAGAACTATATACTTATATTAGTTAGATGAGCAAAGCTAGGGTGTGATGTGCTCACCAAGAGGGTTTGGTGAGCACAACTCCAAAAGTCTATTGGATTGGCTTCAAACGACAAATCCAAACCGTTGAAATCCATCTACTTCATGAGTGATGCATGTACAAGCAAAATTTTTGTAAGTTTTGAATTCATTTAGTACAAGGTCAAGCGGTCAAAAAAATGATGAAAAATGAATACATATAAAACAACTTATAAAATAACTTATAAAAGGTTCATTTTTTTTACCACTTGACTTTGTACTAAATGAATTCGAAACTTCTAAAAAAATTTATATACATGCATCACTCATGAAGTAGATGGATTTCCAACGGTTTAGATTCGTCGTTTGAAGCCAATTCGATAGACTTTTGGAGTTGTGCTATCCACTCTCTCTTGGTGAGCACATCACACCCTACCTTTGCTCTAGTTAGATTTTACTTCTTATTACTAAAAAAAATATTGTAAAAAAGGATGACTCAGTAAAAAATGAACATTCACCTCCAACACAAACTAAATATCTCATCCTGAGCTAAAGAGAAATTATGCACTGTGGTACTAGTAGAGAAGGATCTTCTTTAGAGAAAAGTTCTACCAAATACTAAATTTGGAGACAGAACTAAAACCCCACCTACACACTATACCAAAAAGAATCGCATCTAATTTCCATATAAGAATATATATCATAGATTGAATTGTAATCACTAGAAAACCCTATTCCATTCCATCCCCAATTCACCCAAATCTGCCTAATTATCTGTTGTACAAACTCAAATCATGAAATTGAAAACCAATCGACACTATAGAAAATAACAACAGATCAAGGGGTTACATGAAGAAGAATGCTGTGATCATAAAGCCGATGGAGAGCATTACGACGGCCAGCGTGGGGTACAAGGCGACCGGTACAGGGCTCGAGATTGGTTTTAAAGCCTGAATTGTTGTCAGATTAATTAAAATCAAAAGAATCGGTAAATCGTAAAAAGAACTAAAATCCTACTTAGAAAAACCCAAGAGAGATCGTGATTCTCACCATCAGGATCTGATCGAGAAGAGAGAAAAAGAGGTTCTTCTTATCGCTCGGGAGTTTCTGAGTAATGTCTTTGGGGTCTCGTGCTTATATTTAAGATCATATGAATACCCCTGGATCTTCATCCGACGGTATAGATTAAAGAATAGTATCTCCATTTCATCGGAACTGCAGAAAAGTTGGTCCTTCGTCAGAACAATAATAGCCGTACGATGTATATTTGACAGTTATGATTAGTAAAGGCTTCACACAAATATAGAAAACTGGAGTGGCTGTATCTTTTCTTTTGAGTTGAGCCCATTGCAAGGGGATCAGTACCTCTATTTCGGCCTAACTGGCCCATGATCCATAGCCTATAGTTGCTAAAATGTACTAGTTCATACAGATCGGATGAACTTCTACAAAAACAGATTTTGAAACTGTACTTCTGCATGATTCGTACTTAAATTGGAGGTTGTGCTCGGTACCTTAATACACAACTAATTATCATCAAGTGGAGTGTCATATGTAGGATTCACTTTTCCTTTTTATCCTTTGTAACCTATTAAACTCGTTTGAGTAATGAAGGCCTAGTGCATATACATGTAGAACGACAAGAATCATTCTATTTTCTTTCTCGTGGTCAGATATAAAATCGAAAGCTGTCTGATCCCATTTTTCTAGGACATTGCAAGGGAAAACAGATTGATAGGCCTTCAAGATAGTTTTGCAGTTAATATTTGATATGACCTGTGCCGGTTATTAGGTTTAGACCCTGGTTACCTCAACTATGATTTCCCAGATTTTCCATTTGTTCAAACCCTACGATTCATAGAAGAATATGTTGTTTTACTTACATTTGGTTCCGAACTCATTTGGGAAATAATATCAGGCTGATTGTTAGGTTCAGAAAAATAGCAACAGCTAGCTGCTAATGTCATGAATCAATTTGTAACCCAAAAAATGGAAGACAGAATAGTTTCAATGATTGGTCGTTACAACAGCGAGACAGTGACGGACTCACGGAGTCACGGGTGCACCCTTGAGCTTCGCAGAAATTCCAGTTACCTGGTAGAGAGAAAGCGGTAATTTGACAATGCTTTTCAAGGCTCTGATCAAACCCAATGTAGCGAATTTCGTTCTTGCAGTAACCAATACAGCTGTCGCTTCACTAGTTTGGTTCTTTTGGCTTCTTAGCCAACATTTTCAAGTAGAAAAAATGATATTAGATGAGTTGAAGGTACAATGCCTGATGGTCCAAAAAACAAAACAATATTTGATTAAAAAAAAAAAAAAAGGTGTGCAAAAGCTTGTATATTTGCATGCGGCAATATTGGAATGCCTGTGGTTGCATCCACCGGTGCCTTATCAACAAAGGACTGCTTCTCATATTTCATAATTATTCTATGGAGACGAGATTGCATGGAGTTCAAGCCTGAGCGATGAATCAATCAGAGAGATGACACAAGGCATGAGCCGGCTTACAAGGTCTTTGCATTTAATTGTGGACCTTGTAGAGGTGGATCAAGGTTGTGCTGTAGAGCCGGAGGTTGGAATAGTACCAAGGAAAAATATAAAGTGCTTCAAATTAATTTCCTCCACATGTTTCTAGAGATATTGACAAAAAAGAATCCTCTAAAAAATTGACTGTGTGGGCTGTACACGGTAATAATAAATGAAATAGGACGACATAGTTAAGAGGCATGACTGCTCTTATGTGTCAGTACTCACTACTCGTGTACTAAACATGAAGCATGGCTGAGAATTAGCATGAGAGAGAGAGGCAGAGATGATGCTGATAATAATGTTTTTTTGGAGGCCTACCCATATGAAGTACACGCAATCTCTCATAAAAAAAGAACTCTCATACAGAGGACATGCATATACAAGGTGTTATTTGCGATTTCTTTAATGTGTTTGCGAATGCTTTGTTTAGTGCATGTATTACAAATGCTGTGTTGAATTGTGTAAGCAGGCAATCATGTTATTAATGCTCTTGTCAGTTGTCACATGTATGAACAAAGTCATGCTATGTATGTCCAAAACGCATTTTATACCAACTTAAATTTGGAATGAAAAAATCTCGAAGAGGAAAAGCAAAAGATGAACGAAAACTTCACCTATACCAAATTTTTCTGCTTCTTGATGTCTTCTGGCACTTCGTCTCCGCTAAAAAGAAGAAAGATAAAAGAAACTCGGTGCGACGCTGGCCTAAATCAGTACAAAAGGTAAAATCATTTCCTCTAAAAAAAAGGAAAAAAACACATCAACTATCACACAGAACATACATACAATTTAACTCAAGTAGTATCAAGATATCGTCAAACAAAGAAATTTACATGATTATTAACAGGCAAACTGCACATTAATTGATTTCAATTTTCTTGCGAGTAGCACAGCAAAGTTAACAAACAAGTAATCGGTACAAAGAAAACATTCTTCACGGACAGAACGAAAGCCATGACATCCAAAGGCAATAATGTCGCATTTACTTTTAAAATTGTGAAAACTAAAAATTAACCACAGCAACCACCAGCTTGAGAAGAGGAGCCAGCACCACCTGATGGACCTGGCATCCCACCATATCCTACTTTTATGCCATATGACTGCAAAATGACAAAAGGAGATACAAATATTACGACATTAGAACAAATATATGCCATAAGTATACACTGGCATGGTACTACTCAGGAAAAAATAAAAACCCACTGAGGTTGATAGTGTCAAGAGGAAGGAAAGCTTGAAATACAGAGCTATCAAGTTATTGTCACAATTAGATAAAGCTAATATTGTACTAATTAATTGACTAACCTCATTGGATACATCAAAGACACCATCCTGGATTTTCTTATAGATTGTTCCTGCAGTTTTGATGAATGCCTGTGCAAAATTTACAAATCAATGTTAATCATACTGAAGTTGAAAACTATGATCAAGAGTTTTGATGAATGCACAGGTTTTGGTAAATGCCTGGATTTTTACTCTCTTGTTTTCTATTTATTGCAACTCTGATCAAGAGTCCACCGCCAATCAGATCATTTCAACTACAACCTTCCCAATTTCATTTATGCCACGAGCATGAATATCTCACATATCAAAAAACTCTACACCACTATTTACTTCAAAATTGCCCAACTTTCTCCTACATCATCTCTGTACATGAATGAATGGAGCAAGCATACAGGTACTATGGGGCAAAAGGAACAGGCATAAGAGAGTAATTGGGTATATCTCAATTATTTGTAGGGACACAAAACATAATTTCACAATTAGCAGAATAATAAGGGAAGATTGTAGGATTGCTCCTGCCCAGAAAAGTCCAACCAAAAGTGAGGGCTCACTAGCAAAAGGGGAAAACAAGGCATAATAAAATTTACCTCCTCGACATTCTGAGCAGTTTTGGCGGATGCCTCCATGAAGATAAGGCCGTGCTCCTTGGCAAATTGCTCCCCCTCCTCAGTGCTGACTGCTCGCCTGTGCGCCAGATCGGATTTGTTCCCGATAAGCATAATTGTCATGTTTGCATTCGCATGTTGCCTTGCATCCTCTAGCCAGCTGGCCAGGTGGTTAAAAGTCTCCCTCCTATCCATTTCCGACGAGGACAAATTTAGATTTTTGCATCCTGAATCTAATAATTATTAACATTTGCAAATAACCAATGGTTCCCTTATTGGCATGAACATCCCCATGATTTACAAGATGCTTTCAAATAACACTTATCGTTAGATTGGCATTATAAAAATTGATTCTATGGTAAAAGTTTTTCACCAACTCTCAGCAGTGTTTTTTTCCAATTTACAGAAATAAATCAAAACCAATCCCACAGGAGAAGTCAGAAGGTAAGTTACTAGTTTGTATGTAAATTGGTTCTGAAGCAATTTCTCTTATTTTAATATTAAACATATGGGGCAATTCGGTTATCATTTGACAGGGTTAACCTTGGTTAAGGTGCCAAAAAAAGAAAGCTGTGTGGTGTTGTTGTAAACAAGGTACGTAAAGCAGCCAACAAATTAGTCTATGCTTAAGCTAGGCCTTATGATTATAAAATATGTAGTACCTGGTGATGTCATATACAAGAAGTGCACCAGCAGCGCCCCTATAATAAGATCTAGTAATCGACCTGAATGACTCTTGCCCAGCCTACAATTTTATTATGAAACATAACACAAAAGTAATTAGAGATTTTTAATCCACTTTCAGTTATTGTCTACTAATTATAAAAATACACAACTTACACGGAACTAATTTATTTTATTTTCAGAATACAATGGAATATGAAACTGAAACAAACCGTATCCCAAATCTGGAGCTTGATGGGCTTGTTGTCGATAGTAATCATTCTGGCACCAAATTCAACACCAATTGTCAAATCATGCACAGGCTGGAACCGCTTGTCAGTGAATTGTAATAGGAGACATGACTTTCCAACACCTACAATCAATCAAAACAATGTTTAGTTAAACACTTCAATTCTTTTGATTTCATCAAAAAGTCAGCTCATCAAAATCCAGCATGAGTTGTCTAACTTCACCATACATCTCAACAACAACAAGAAGTTGGAATTTGCTTCTATAAAAGATCAAGCATTCCTTATACTTAACACAAAAGAAGGGTTCTTAGTGCAAATTGAGATCTTCAAGCAGTCTTCCTTCCTCTCCTTTCAATCAAGCTTTTGTGTCTGATTTAGATCACATATTAACCCACTCGCTTGGAAAACAGATTCTAAGTTCTTATTTTGCTGTCGGACTCCATATATATAAATAAGTTTACTGATTAGACGAATAACCAACTTACTCCACCGTATCGATTTGATCTATATTTCATTCTATGCATAAGCGCCTAACACGAATCAATAACGGAGGAGCCCAGATTCTTTTACAATACAACGAAAACGCAAGCAAGAGAAGTGTAAAACTCCATAACATAAAAATTAGGGGAAAAAGAAAAAGAAAAAAGAACCACCTGTATCTCCGATAATGATATATTTGAACAGGTAAGCGTACGACATATCTTCGTATGAAATCTAATCAAACTTCTCCGATTCAATTTCCCCCAAATTCGAAAAGAACAGAGCGCTTCGCTTGGATTTGGATCTTTCGAGAAAGAGAGAGAGGAGCTGTTAATTTTATTAATTAATTGAGATTTCGCATTTCGATAGCTGTCCGCGGAAGTAAAACGGAACGTGGATGGCGAGTCGGTGACGGAATCGTATACTACAGAGGTACCTGCTTCGTAGAGTAATTGGATCCTAACCGCGCTTTTAATTTTGCACGAATCTCAAATCACAAATAATACTGGCACCATGCGTTCTCCCGAATAAGCACTGTTTTGGATTAATCTGGACCGTAAATAGTGGGCCATCCGTGCGGTACTTATCCAGTCGGTGACCCCCTTGCCTAAGGAATTTCAGATCAGATCCAAGCCGTCACTCAAGCAACTTCGCATCTTTCCATTTTGGGCTTTTTCTCGGAACAAACCGAACGGTGATCTCTTAATTTAAGGCCTTTTTTCTAATAATCAAGAGTAGAGATTTGAACAGAGTATTATTGGCTTCATGCAACAGGATCAAATCAATGCTGCATGTAGTTCATGCTCTGCATGGAGCCGAAACTACTCTGTTATAATTTTTCCTGGAAAGTAGTTGGCGTGTTAGATTTGGTCAGCATGAAAGCTTTCGTGTAAAATAATATTCGAGCCGGCCTGCCGGGCCTGGTACTAATAAATAGAATGACGCTTGTTTATTTAATTGACTGTAAATAAAATTATTTCCATTTTTTTACCCTTGCATGTATATTGCTTTGTTATTCACAGCAACAAAAAAATTCAAAAAGACAAACCAGATGAAGACGCCGTTAGATTTTATCACATATGGTACATAATCTTATGTGCTTATGTTAGCACATCTGTAGTAAATGAACATCTTATTTTACACAAGCGTAGATCTACTACTATGTTTATAATCGTAATTACTGATTGGCGCAAACAGTTTATCAAATATAACCACTTAATTTTTATGGGGTCAATTGACCTTTTTTGTCACATATAAAGCAGTGATTTGTCTTTTGGAAAATTAACTACTGATATCTCTTCCTTGGAAAATTAACTACAAAAACAAACTTCGCAACGCGGCAAACACAAATGTTTTTATCTCAAGTTTATTGAACCGTTTGAAACCACAAAGCATACTGAAGACACGGATTGTGTTGGAGGTAAATAAGAAGCTGCGAGCAAAAGTTGCTAAGCAAACTCAACTAATCTGATTTGGTGGGAGGAGAACGTTGTTGGTTCAAAATTCGAATGCGGGATCCTTTATGAACATTAAATAAAGGTCAGAAGGTTGGACTTCTATCTGTCTATCTCAAAAAAGAAAAGTTCCTAATCTGATTTGAAACGTAAAACCGTCTCATTTCATACTTCTAATCGATGTGAAACTTGTTGCCAAATTGGAGTATCAAAGAAAAGCACATCTCATATATGAATGTCCGATAGACTTTTACAAAATCTTGCTTTTTCTGCAAATTGACCATGTAATGCCTGTACATAGCATGCCAAAATCTTTATAAATAGAACAATTTATCAAGGCCAAAAAGCAGTACATCTTTAAATTAACCCTATGTTACATTTGTGCAAAAGGACAGTCTAGGAACTAGTTTCTCCTATAAAAATAAATAAAATTGAACTGTAAAAGAGATGGGCGCCATCAAATAAATCCACTGCTGCTAAAACTTTGGAACTCCAAGCCTGCAAAAGAACATATAGTACATAAGCCAACTAATTCCCAAAAAATAAATAATAAGCCAGGAAAACAGTAAAGTAATAATTTAATATAGAAACACATAATTTAATATCTAGAGTAGCAAACAAAAGGAAACCAGTAAATAACTTACAGTAATAATACTAAATTTAACAACACCAGTACACAACTATTCTCCCATAGACCTGAAATTAAAGAAGTAAAAATATGGTTAATAAAGTTAAGAACCAAAGCAAGCAGCAAAGATCAGTGGTCACTTGTACCAGTCAAACTAATTTGGCACGACTATATGAGTCGACATAGCATACGCATGACGAATACAGAACCAGATGGCAAACAGTACCAGTAAAGGTACCATCTATTGAAGTTCCAAACGAAACCTTTGAGCTTTAATTCGCAAAAAACACCAGTCAGTGCAGGTGCAGCTAGAATTCAGTACAATCTAGTACAAGAACCATCAAATCAGAAGCAAACTTCTTTCTTCGGCAGTGAAAAGTTACAATCCATGCTAATAAACAATTAAAAGAACATAGAGAACGAACCAGGAGGAGAGAGCTAACGAAACTCGTCATGGAATGGATTGTCTTCCTCGGTAAATATTGAGCTGTAAAAAGCGTACGGATTTTCTACCATCTCTTTCAAACTAAGCTTTCCATCCTTGTCAGTATCCGCCTGTAAAAGAGTGAACTTAATTATTAATAATCAATGATAATCAAGAACTACCATTGACAATATTTCTAACTTTTTGGTTGTCATCTCTCTCTCTCTCTCTCTCTCTCCCTCTCCCTCTCCTTCCCTCCCTCTTTCCCTCCCCTCTCCATCATCTTACCTCATTCTGTACTTTTTCAGAAGAGCTTGTTTTGGAGTGCAGATTGCAGGATCAAATAATATGAGGCCACTTTAACTTAATAGATGACAGAGTTGGGTAAGAATCGTGAATTGGGACATAATTGAAGTGACATGTGTTGAATCAAGGAGTAATAGCAAAATCAAAAGCTTAGTTTCTAGTAGAAGTTACTATACCAACTAATTTCAGTGTAACTGTAAAAATTGAAATCCTTGACTATAATTAATATATAAATTCATAAATTATGCATCATTTTTTTACCAGTCTAACAATGTTTAATTTCATTAAAGTCATAACGCATGAACCTTACCATGCTTAAAAGATAATTGGCTTGTTGTTTTGCATAGAAGCGCTCTGATGGATGGAGGTTATTTATGTATGGCTTCAACTCCTCTGCTGATATGAAACTGAAAATATGTATTCAAAAGAAGGTACAAAATTAAGGTCAGTAGACATGGCAAAAGTCTCAAAACACTTATTTCAAAACAGACTAACAGGTAATCTGCAATTTCTCAAGTAGCAACAAAAAGATAACTGATTTTGAATTCATGTACTAAAGCTCTGTACAGTCAGTTATTCGCTTTATTTGCTTTGCACCAAACCTATCATCCTTCTTTATAAAGAGTTAAGATTTTCATACGATAACATTTTCTTCAGTCAATTTTCTAAAGAATGACAAATACAAAACATTGAATGCAGAAGTCAATTTAGTAACTCTTCTATATACATTAATGAGGGTTAATTAAATTATACACCATTAGAAATCTTGACAGTTCTTTTCTTGTGTTCATTTCACTTCTAATTAGGTTTCTGATAAAAGAGTGCAAATCTCTTTATTATTCACATCAATATTAAAGGAAAAGAATATAACCATCATGCTGCAAATACATACCCATCATTATCTTTATCAATCTGAGAAAACAATTTTTTAGCAGTTGCATCCCCATAATTATCTTCGTTTGGATCAACAGTAAATTCATCATAATTTCGGATTAAATAAAATAGGCCACCGTGATATTCTTGAAAGCTAAGCTTCCCATCCTTGTCTTTATCTCTCTCCCTGAATTTATACAACGATATGAGAAAGTAATAAGCAAATAAAATTATTACTGATCAGTCGTATGGAAGTATTGAAACCACTATCTATTGGTTGTATGATACTGGCTTGTACAGGTAAGCAAATAGTCAACAGATAAACAAACGAAGTTATTATTGTTCAACATTTGTACTGATCAATCATGCAATATGAAGGTATTACACCAGTATTTACTAAATAGTATAGAAACCTGAAGAAAGTCACATAGTGGCTTATCAATTGAAACAAAGGTCAAGTTAAAAGATGGTACGAATGAATAGTTATAGTTCTGACCACACCTTGCAATTTAGGTGGACATATTAGCAACAAAACCAATTTTACAAATTTCACATATTTAGGGGTAAATCTGTAGAAACATATTATTGCACAACAAAAAAGAACTTGACAATCTCATACCTGATTTCTTCTTTGCATAACCAATCAATCATCTTTGTATTGGTACTATCAGCTGGATGTAGGAAGCTATCCAATGGCAGTCAGAATAATTAATGTCAATAATATAGAGAATGTAACACTATCAATTAAAGTATAACAACAACAACATAGCAATAGCAGCAGCAGCGACAATAACAATAACAATAGAAAAAACTAAGGAGAGTATTAGAAGCTTAGGAAGGAGGTTAAATATACTCGTTGAATTCAGTGAGGTTTAGAAGGCCATCACCGTCCATGTCAGCAGCCTTGAAATGCTCTTCTTTCCACCATCCCATCCCATCGTTGGTCGAATTTTCTTCTGGATTTATTCATGTAATTGGGAGGAAATAGAGGCTAGTTATAAATTTAAACAGATTAGATCAAAATGCAGAAGCTAAGGCAGCCAAAATTTCCAATACTATTCTATCCAGTTCTTTACATTTCTTCTGTTTCCTTATTCAAAAGATAAATCTAGCATTGTAGTTCAGCAACTAAAGGTCAACTATTATATCCTTCAAAGTGAAAGCCAATCAAATCGCCTCTTAGAAATAGGCAATAAGTTTGTTTCACAGTCATGACAGAAGTGGTCACACTTCAATTCCTTCTACAAGTTTCTTTCTGAAACACAAATTTAACAGCACTACATAATGTACAATTTTGTTAACAGTACCAGTACTAGCCATGTTTCAAGAAATGCAGTCTTGAATATATTAGAATTACTTCTGTCCAAATAAAACACAGCCATACCCAAAAGCCAAGAACTAAATGCTGTTACCCACTAATAAGACATCAAAATTTACACCAGAAGCCCAATTTGAGTTCAAATCCATGTTTTAAAACTCACCGTCAAACCGCCAAGACCAACTTGGCCTTTCATACTCGTCAAAAGATACCAGTCCATCTTTATTTTTATCGTGCAGTTCCATATCTCTCTTGGTCCTATGCATGGTTTCAATTCTCGCTTGCACCAGATTCCAGTTCGTCAGTTCCTCGGCTGTTATGAACCCATCTCCCGGATTCAGATCAATTTTAGGAAACAAAACCTCAACCCTTTTAGTCACATTAAACCGATTCTCACTGTTGACATAGTCCTCCGCGTCCATGAAGTCTTCCCACTCGGGTTGGGACTCCATGGCTGGCGCGTGTTCGACCTCTGGCATGTGGGTGTGCTCCCACTCGCGATCCTCGCGTCGCATCTCGATCTGGGAGATAATCGGATCGAACGCGAAATGGTGAGGATCCGCATGACCCGGATGACGGGACGCCTGACTGGGGAGAGGCGGGACGAAGGTGAAGTTGGAGCGGAGCTTGAGACGGCGGTTTGACTGGGTCCCTCGGGTCGAGGGCGCAGAAGAAAGAAGGAAGAGAAATACCAAAGTTAGAACTAAGAAGACCAAGATAACTGGGAAAGAAGAGGACTTGGAGTTGGCCATGGTGGCGGACTAGAGAAAGAGGGAGCTCGGTGGGTATATGTTTGGTCGGGAAAGTAGTTAGGGTCCAACTGGGTTAAAAGTAAGTTGGTGATGTGGCGAGTTGGGACTGGTTGAAGCTTAGTAGGGTCCATGGAAATAAACCAATGAGAAGATAGACTTGCGTGTTGAGGTAACTTCGAGGAGCGACGAGTAAAAGATCCAAGAGTAGACATTTCTTTTGGAATTGGCTTTAACCGTACCCAAACACCGAAGACAATTTCTTGGTGGGACCTGTACCATTTCTCTTTATTTTTTGACAATGAAATTCTTTGAGCGAGGGGATCTAGCCATCTAGGTGCAGGTAGAACATACTTCATTTACCCAAGTTGAGCTACCGCCTTAAGCCGTAACTTAGCACGTCCGAATTCCGAAACCGTGGTTTCGGAGCATCGAGCACTAATCCCTGGTTTGGACTCGGTAGTCGGTACTGTTCTTTCACATTAGATTAGATCGGCCAAAACTATGACTACCTCTCTGTCTTGTAACTAACTGTTAATTTTTGTAAGACAAGAGAAAGATTTAAGAAAACAAATTATATTGCAATTTTATTTTTCAGTTTTATATGTATTCCTATTTATACTAAAAAGTATTTAAAAAATTAGCCGTTATACTATTTTCTATTCTATTTAATTACAAGATATTATTTTCTAGTTATCAATGACAGCTCTATTTTCTACAAATTAGCCGTTATCTTTCTATAATACAAAATAAATTTGAATCTATTTCTATATTTTAACACTCTCCCTCAAGCTAGGAATGTATATATCATACAATCCTAACTTGTTTGTAATTTTCTCAAATGGACTCGGATCCAAGCCTTTGGTGAAGATATCTGCGAGTTGATATTCACTTTTTATGTATGGTGTTTCAATATTCTTTGCTTGAACATTTTCTCTAATAAAATGACAATCCACTTCTATATGTTTTGTTCGCTCATGAAAAATAAGATTTGATGCTATATGTCATGCCAAATTGTTGTCGCAATACATTTTCATCGATTCTCGAGTTTTAAATCCCATGTCAGATAGGAGTTGTTTGATCCATGTTAGTTCGCTTGCGGTTGATGCCATGGCACGATATTCGGCTTCAGTGCTTGATCGTGCTACAACATTCTGTTTTTTGCTTTCCATGTGACTAGATTTTCGCCCACAAATGTGCAAAAAAAGGTTGTCGATTTTCTATCAAAGCTTCCGGCCCAATCTGCATCGTAATAGCCACATATATCACTAGAATTATTATTTTTCATCCAAATACCCTTACTGGGATTACTTTTTAAGTACCTTAAAATTCTATTTACGATTCTAAATGTGGTGTTCTTGGTGAGTGCATGAACTTACTAATTTAGTTTACGGAATAAGAAATATCCGGATGAGTAACCGTTAGATAGATCAATTTTCATACAAGTCTTTGAAATTAATTTATGTCTTTTAAAATTCACCATCTTCGCTATTTAATTTGCACTTGTTGTCTATTTACATCATAACTTACCGATTTCTTTTAATAAATCGAGTGTATATTTTCTTTTAATAACTTACCGATTTATTTGTTTTATTAAGATTAATTTGTGTTTTTAGTTGCTTAAAGCAAGTAATGGAGATATTAATAAATTATGTAAATTTAGATGGAGAAATAACTAAATTTAAAGTTTTGATGGGTAAATATGTAATTGATGAACTTATGATGGGTATATATCTAAATTTCTCTAAAAAAAAAAAAAAATCACGCTTAACTAAACAGCAACGACGGGACACCATACCGCTTGTTTCGATACCTCGCGGCCGAACTTGGTTCCAACCAACCAGCCCATTTCTCAACTGGAGTCCAGATTCTCCAAACCCGCAATCCCCTAAAACTAGGGTTTCACCAAAATCGACGATCTACCTATCGAGCTATACTCTAGCAAGGTTTCTGGTCGCTTTTGGTCGTTGCTAGGGTTTCATCTCCAGGAGTCCAATGGAGGAGGCCCAAAACGGCGTCAACGGATACGAGGAGGTCGAAGAGGAGGTTGAAGAAGAAGTCGAGGAAGAGGTAGAAGAAGAGGAGGAAGAAGAAGATCAGACGAGAGGAGAAGGCGCTGGATTAGGTAAGGTAGGAGGACAAGGTACGACCATGGCAGCTGATAAGGTAGATAGCTCAAATGCAGAGACCAAGGAGGCTTCTAGTGATTTCGGTTCGATAGGGTTAGTATTGTCAAAAAGTAGGGTATTTTCTAGTGTTAGATTAGTTTAACAAGACTTCCTTTGGGGTAGATATGAATAGAAGGAAAGTTACCTATATTGGGTCTGCTGTTGCAACTTGTAAATGAACTAATGTTCTTGTACTTTTATTTTCATTTTCTGGCAGAAAAATCTTTGTTGGAGGCATTGCATGGGAGACAACAGAAGGTATTCCTCTTTTCATCCCTAATTTTATTGCTTCCCTTCATGTTCCAAGTTGAATTGGTAGAAAACAAGTCTTTGCCAAAATTTATGATCTTGTTGGATGGATTTTTTTTACCATCTTGATTATAGAATATAGGATATCACACGTGGCTTATTGCATAGGTAGACTTTTAAGCCAGTTTTGTTTTTAGTACATAGGATTCTTTTCTACTCTTCTAGTATGCTTATGTTTTTTTTTCAAACAAAGAATGGTCTCTGTTCGTGATTACTGTTATCCAATCTTGTTCAGTACATTGGATTGTTTACACACGCATGCTTTCATTTGAATCTTGGTTCTATCTTAGAGTAATCACACTTTTATAAATGATACCTCTCTATTAACTGGATACAGAGAGTTAACCACATGAAATATGCAATACTGTGCAGTGTGCCCCAACACACTCCGTTCCTCCTCTCCCACCCTCCACTGAAAAAAATGAAAAAAAGAAAGAAGTACGACCACCACCACTAAGCAGCATCTTTAACTATTTTTACTTTTTTTTGGGAAAAATGTGCAAATAACAGTTTACTCTCACTTACTTTACTCATGTTTATTTATTCATTCATATTATCCTTCTTCTTCTTTTTCTGTTCCAGAGAGTTTCAGGCAGTATTTTGAGAAATATGGTGAGATAACGGACTCGGTTATAATGGTAGACAAGGTCACTCGCAAGCCTCGTGGGTTTGGATTTGTTACCTTTGCTGACCCGTCTGTTATTGACCAAGTCTTCGAGGATGAGCATGTCATAGATGGTCGAAGTGTAAGTTTTCAGGGAGTTCAGTATCAGTGTGGTACTAATGTACTTGATTCATCCTTGCCTTGGTAACTGTGACCAAAGATAGAACTTTAATAGTATGAACTTAGTCAATTGGTACTGTACTATTGTAGAATCTATGTTGGTAAGAGTCAGACCTGTTCTGGTCTGCACTGGTGGTCGGTACGTGTTTAAATAATAAATTTTACCAAGGAATACTGAACTATCTAGTTTGCATCCTACCACATTGAGAAGGTGCAAATTGCACAGGTGCAGTCAGAAAAAGGTAGCTCTGCTGGGACTTTTCTGTCTGGGTCCTGTGACGGATTACAAGTCATGTTGTGGGGAAGGCTATACCATAAATGTGTTTACTCTGTTCTATTGTGCAAACATTGGTTTGATGGCAACCAAACAACCTCATCCGTGAATTGAACTTGAAGATTATTTTATTTTTGTCGAGAAGTGAAATTTTGAGATATTAATATATGTAGTTTGTCATACTTTTCAGGTAGATGTAAAGAGGACAGTGCCAAAAAAAGGTGCAGCTTCAACAACAAAGTGGGGCCCAAGGACAAAAAAGATATTTCTTGGAGGCTTGCCAACTTCTGTAACTGAAGGTACTAATCTACTCTTAATGTCGTGGAACTGATATCATGTTATTTTATAAATTGATGCCTCCTGGAGTTGTATGATTCTGATGATTCACCAATGGAAGTGATGATTTGAACTGAGTCACTTCTTTATTTTACTTGGTCCACTCACAAAACCCCTGTTTGCGCGTTGATATGAATGTCCTGGTTGGAGCTCAATCCTAGTTAACAATAGGTACAAGGAAGATCCGTGAGTGAACATAAACATTGAGCTAGACATCATATGCAACAATGGTTACAACTTGCCGTGTGCTAGATAATACCTTACCTTTTGACCGTAAGCAATCAAATGATATAATTTTGTAGTATATCATAAATTGTTTTTCTTTTATTTTTGAATTAGGACCTTATATGGTCTTGTTACGTGTCTGCTTCCCTTTTGAAGCTTCAAGAAGGAAAATGATACCTTCTATTGTTATTGACCTGAATCTGGAAATTTCAAGTAGACAGACAATCTAATAAAGAAAATTAAAATATAATGAAATAATGTCAGTTAATGCCTTGATACGTAGTTTCATGAGTGTTCTTGTTAATTCTGGATACTGGTCACCTCTGCCATGTCTATTATAAGATATCATTATCTCCTTAGTTTTATTGTAAGTGAGAGATTGAAATGCAGATGATCTGAAGGAGCATTTCTCAAAGTATGGTGAAATAGTCGAGCAGATGATAATGGTTGATCATAGTACTGGCCGCTCCAGAGGCTTCGGTTTTGTCACTTTTGATAGTGAAGAAGCTGTTGATAATGTCATGTCCGATGGAAATATGCACGACATTGGTGGCAAGCAGGTCTCTCTCTCTCTCTCTCACACACACACACACACACTCTCTCTTTCTAAAGTCTCAACTCATGGTTTCTTCTATACTTCAAGCACACTGACTCCGATTATTGAACTTGTTTCCTGACCTTCTTTTTCTAGAAAAGAACTTGCATATAGTGATTTAGGAGACTTGTAAGTTAGTCTCCTCTGGTGTTTCTCAAATGCTGACATTTCTTTATTTTAATAATACAAAAATATGACCAAGTGTCTCCAAGTTTTTCTTAGTGTTGACTAGAGTATGGCTAGAATGCTAATAGATGTAGTGATAGGCTAGTACTCCTGATCTTATCTTTCAAAATGAACAACCTGGTCTATTTATTGTGGTGTAAGCTTTAAAAATTTGGTTCTCTTGCAAATTTTTATGGCGTCATTAGATGAGGACAACAAATGGAAATGATGTAATGAATTTGTCAATTCATCCGTAGTAATCTAATGTATAATTACTCTTTTTGAACTATTGATTTGTGAGTTTTTTTGACTTAGGCAGATGATAATCCTTCTTAAAGTTTAAAAAATATCAACGGAGGGTTACTCAGATTTCAGATAGATCTTTTAGTACCAAGTCCTTTGTGCTAAATGTAAGCACCCTAGTTGTTGCTCATATGTGCCAAACCAAATCATGAAGAACTAGTTCCTACAAGCCTGGCATGCTAATTTTGTTTGTTTAGTTCTACATAAGTTTAAGATAAGGGGCAACTCTGCTAATTTACTGATAGTTTTCCACCTAACCACTGGAATATAATGCAACACTTATTGTTTCAAACACTCAAAAACATGCAAGAAATAGTCTACTTGCCAAGGAAGATGAGCCAAAGGAAACATATTCAGATCTGACCACCAACTTCCTCTTTTTCAGGTTGAAATAAAGAAAGCTGAGCCAAAGAGGTCAGATCCACAATATAACAGCAGAAGTAGTGGACGCTCCTCATACAGGGGCAATGGGGGTGGTGGTGGTGGTGGTTATGGGGGTGGAAGCAATAATGGTGGCGCTAGTTCATACGGCTATGGGGGTGGTTCATACCCGTCAGGAGGTTATGGATATGGATCGGCTGCTGCTGGGTACGGGTATGGTGCATCTGCTGGCAGAGGTGCTGCTGGCTATGGTACAGGATATGGTGCTGCTGGTTATGGTGCAGGATATGGTGCTGGTTATGGTGCGTCCATGTATGGGTATGGTGCTGGATACAACGCGATGTATGGTACTGGTGCATATGGTTATGCCGGTGCCGGTGCTGGTGGCTATGGCACAGGTGGTTATGGTGCTAGTGGTGCTAGTGGGGCCAGCACTGGTGGCCGCAGTAATTATGGTAGTACTGGTGGGGGCAGGGGACAAGGGAGATATCACCCGTATGGGAAGTAATGGGTTTTTGGGGGTACTTTCCAATCTAGAAGTTAAGCTGAGCAGAGAGGTTTTTAACTTATTAGTGATATTCATGCCATAATATAACCATTTTTGTGGTTGTCACTGTTTGTAATTTTGTGTCTTGAAGGGGGGTGGAAAAAAGGATGCATAATGCAATTTTCTTTATGTTACGACAGCTCGATAAGAGAACTTGAATAGTTATATTTATAATTTGCTAGTTAGATACTTGTTGTGAGGTAACTTGGTTCCACTTTCGGACAGATATTTGATGTAGGAACATAGGTTGGCTGTGTTTACACCAGATACTCATCTGTTTTGATATTTTATATGTGGGAGTTTTTTAGCCTAATAGTTTCTACCAATTAGTTTCATTTTAGAATGGATTTTTAATGCACTAGTGAGGTTGGATCTCGAATGAGTTATATATAGTTTATTAAATTTGAGTCCGTTTTCGGTGAAGGATTGAATTATCAAATTCAACGGAGTGATAATTCACAAACATCAGCAACAAAATGAGTTTCTTTTTTTTGTCTTGCATTCGCTGATACGCGAATGTATTTTGAATTTAATAAACGTACAGATTAAATGAGAACAAATTGAAGGTTTGGAATAATAATATTTGAGGGTACATTTGGATGAACTCTAGAATAGCTAGAATAGCTACTGCTTAGAATAGTAAATAAGAATAGCTACTGTTTAAGAACAGTTTAACTCAAGCTATTCGGAATAGTGAAAAAGTTGTTTGGATTGTATATTTAGAATAGAGTTTGGAGGGAATGAATAATACATTATAATATTAATTTAAATATTAAATGTAATATATTATTTTAAATATTAGATTAGTATTAAATAAAATGTTATATTAAATATAAATATAATATTAGTTTAAATATTAATTATAATATAATATTAGGTTAAATGTTAAATGTAATATAATATTAATTTAAATATTAGGATAGTATTAAATAAAATATTAGATTAAATGTAATATAATATTAGTTTAAATATTAAATGTAATATAATATTATTTTAAATATTAAATTAGTATTAAATAAAATATTAGATTAAATGTAATATAATATTAGTTTAAATATAATACAATATAATATTAATTTAATTATTAAATGTAATATAATATTATTTTAAATATTAGATTAGTATTAAATAAAATATTAGATTAAATGTAATATAATATTAGTTTAAATATTAAATGTAATATAATATTTAGAGGTGCTACTTTTATCCGATCCGGAACCGATCCAGATCCGGTTAATTTGGGTAGGGTATAGTTTAAAAAATATAACCGGTTAAATTATGGGTACGGTTACAAAATTAATAATTTAATATCCGATCCGGAACCGATATTGTAATGGCTAGGATATGGGTTTGAATTAGTTATCCAACCCATAACCAAATCCGACCCGATACCCGTATAAATACCCGATAAAACATATATTAATAACTATGAAAATACAATTTTACATATAATCAAATTAACAAATGTCACGCCAGTAATCACATTTTGCATATTAATTTTTTAATAAAATTTATTGCTCTGAATATATCTTTCAATATCTGGCTTATATATCATCTGCATAATTATGAAAATTTATTGCTCTGGATATATCTTTCAATATCTACCTTATATATCATATGCATAATTATGAAAATTTATTGCTCTGAATATATCTTTCAATATTTGCCTTATATATCCTCTGTATAATCATGAAAATTTATTGCTCTCATTGATATGTCATTTGCAATAAATCTCATTGAAATCAAATATCTGCCATAAATTTAATTCTCTATTAAAAAATTAGTATTAATATTTCATTCATGAATTTTTTGAATCATAGAAAAGGAAATCACAATCTCCAATATTTTACTTTCTCAAATTCTTGAGAGTTGTGACATATACCCGTTTTGGATCCGGAATCGCCCATATCTGAACCGGACCCGATAATCCACAAACAAGTTATGGGTAGATAGATATCCGGAACTGAAAGACTGGACCCGAAATATCTACGGGTAGATAGATATCCGGATCCGGACCCGACCCGATTTGAAACAAATAAGTATATGGATCGCAATTTGGACCCGAACATTTTAGGGTACGGATCCAAATATAATAGTATCCGGACCCGACCCGACCCGATAACACCTCTATTAATATTATTTTAAATATTAGATTAGTATTAAATAAAATATTAGATTAAATGTAATATAATATTAGTTTAATATAATACAATATAATATTAATTTAATTATTAAATGAATATAATATTATTTTAAATGTTTGATTAGTATTAAATAAAATATTAGATTAGATGTAATATAATACTAGTTTAAATATAATACAATATAATATTAATTTAATTATTAAATGTAATATTATATTATTTTAAATATTAGATAAGTATTAAGTAAAATATTAGATTAAATATAATAATATTAGATAAATATAATATAATATTAATTTAAATATTAAATGTAATATAATATTATTTTAAATATTAGATGTAATATAATATTATTTTCAGCAAATTTTATCTGGAACTTTCCAATTTTAAGGTTTAATTTCATAATTATTCGAAAACATCTATCATGCATGCAATTTGAAAAGAAAAAAATTATATACACTCTAAACATTGTTTTAGTAATAATTTAAGTAGGTTTTAAATATTATTTGAAGTAAAAATGTCAGATTCAATTACTCACTTGTGTATATATTATTACGCAAAAACGTTTACTATACATGTAATGTAATTTGACGTAAATACATCATGATTGCATAAAAATAAATGTATCCTTTAATATATTTTTCGGAGCATAATTGTCAATTGTTATGATTTAATTACTTAAAATATATGCATAACAAAACGAAAAAAGGCACAGAGAAAAGAAAAAAGAAAACATGAAAAAGAGCAACGATTTGATTATTGAAGACAGAAAATTTCTCTTTTCATTACAAATTTTCGTTTTTTTAGTATCTTTTAAACATAACACAACAAAAAAAACAGATATAGTAAAGAGAATTTTGACTTTATAATTCTTAATCAGAAGTAAATGAAGCCATTTAATAATTTAATTAGAATTAATCTGGATCCACATTTAGATTATTTTATTTAAAAAAATAATTAAATCTGTTAATTTTCTGCATTTAGCAAATTAGATCTAAACGATATCTCGAGAAAATAAATGACAAACGGACACTATGTCGACATCCTTACTCCACTTCTCATAATTAGTTACGATTTTCGCCACGTCGCAGATGCATCGGTTTTACCAAGTTGACCGTATTTAGTGGGTCCACCGTACTGTAAATTCTTCCCTTAAATGCCATCCTGACCGTCCGATAGCATCGCTTCTTTCGTGACGACATTAGCTTCGGGTTGCTAAATATGCTGCGATCAGCAGCTGGAAGCCTGGAACTGGTCTACCATTAAAGTTGGACTCTTAATTGGCTTTCATATTGAAATGACTTGCGTTGCCAAATTATTGTAACAAATGTATTTTATCAGTATTTTCTAAAAGATGATCAATCATGCTTTGACTATATCAATGAAAATCTTCAGATACTTGACTTAAATATGATGATGACATTTCTACGACATGTTAACAAATTAACTGTAAGTATAATTTTTTTTTATCATATAACAAGTTCAATATATATAGTATATTATTTCTTTATTTATTATAATTATAATAATTTATTATTAGCAACTAACATGTTTAGATGGAATTAGTACTATTTTTGGTGTAGGAATTAACAATAGACCAGGTGGTGCCATGTACAACAGAAGCACTTTACAGCGACCGCTCTTTCGACACCTCACCTCTACTCTTTATATAAATCTGAAATGAAATAAATCTGGTCTTTCATTTCAGAAAAGTACATCGCCGCTCTGTTTCTGTCGCTCTCTGACTTGCAGCATATCATTTTTCAACTTTTGTGTGTGCAAGGCTCCAAATCATTGAAGATCATAGTTTCTTCTCAATTTTCCTGTGAAAGCGCATCGATCAGTTCTAATGTCTCTCTCGCAGGTACGGGGTCACTTTTGTTTGAAGATCATAGTTTCTGTTGTTTCTCTCTTCTTTTTTTTCTCTATAAAATAATTTCATTGAGGAATGAGATTTAATAGATTTATTTGTTCTAATTTCTTCTTTGTTTTATCCTCTCGAGGGTCTTGGTTCTCCCATCTCTGTCGCTCGCGTTCTCAACCAATTGAGCAATCTCACTGGTAAACTCACTTCTCTAAATATACCTCTGAAGTTTCATATTTGTGTAGGTACCCCCTAGCCATTTGTTTGTTCTCTATAGTAATGTATATTTGACCTGTTTTTAAATTTTCTTTTGTCTCGAATATTTGAGAGTGTTGGCGTGCAGTCTAAAACTCCAAATTAACATGAAAGTATATATGAAACCCCATAAATGATATTTTATATCCTTTAGGTACTGAAACTAATAACTTGCACTGCAATGAAAAAGTTAGTAAATTATAAATTAATAGCTTCTTTAACCTTATTTTGGTTTGAGAATTGAGATGTGCATGTGCTAATAGTTGTTAAGGATCAGATTGCTCCCGGCTCGCGCGCGTGCCAATGGGTACACAGCATGTTGCCTGTAATTGCCAATACAAATAATGGCGTGTGTTGGAGGCGATCCAACCCTTAGCGATCACATTTCTCCTAATTATATTTTCCGGCATCTCCTTCATGTTGTGATCATTTGTTGCTTTGAAACATCGGTTCCCCAGTATAGTTACCAATATTAGCCCAAGTAATGCCAAAGAGAAATATGAAAAAGGAATCTGTACGCATAAATACACAGATGTAAATTTTATAGAGCTAAAGTTGCAAATTTTTATGTTTTTTCACCTCCTACCTATGTATGTCAGAATCTGTCTCGACAGCCAGCTGTCTAGGATCGGGTGAATCAGACACATGCCGCAATGAGCCAGCCGCACTGCGGCTAAAGCTATTCGCCATAGCTGCTATCCTTTTCTCCGGAATTGTTGGCATTGGGATACCACTTGTTGGTCGAAAATTTAGGCTCCTTGACAGTAGAAATGGCAGTGCAGGCTTTATTTTGGCGAAGGCATTTGCAGCTGGTGTCATCTTGGCAACCGGTTTTGTGCACATGTTGGATGATGCACAAGAGTCACTCACTAACGAGTGTCTGCCAGATGTACCGTGGCAGCGGTTTCCGTTTACTGGATTTATCGCTATGTTAGCTGCACTAGGTAAATTTATCTTTTTTATATTTCTTTTTAAAACTTTATTGTTGAACTTTTATGTTGCAATGAGTTTGATTGCATAATTCTTTTTTGCTTTTACCACACATAAGGGACTAGAAAAATGGAAATGAAAATTTGCTCCATACTACATATCATTTGAAAGAGAGGTCAAAATCAAACCATGTTTGTCAGGATATTGTCATTTCATTATGCACTTTCTTTGGTCAATTGCCAAAAAGAGATTACCTACATTGCTGGAGTTCTTTTTATAAAATTAAGCAACAACTTTTAGGGGCAGTGGCATGTTAACGAAGAGCCTGCACTAGCTACTATCTCACTCTGTTCGCCGGTTAAATATGAAATTCTTGTGAGTTTACAAAAATGAAAAATAAAGGAATAAAAAAGACCTTTGTGTCCTACAATAGGATCTGTTCATTCTCCATCAAAATGCAGTATGCGGTTTCAGGTGGAAGGCTACCAAATACTGCATGTGTTATGGGTTGCATGTGGATTTTAATTATGTGATTATACTTGGCCAGTTCTTTTTATCATTGCATTTAAAAAAAATATCATAGAGCAATTTATTTTTTGTTAATATCTGTACTGCCTGGCATAGTGGTAGAATGTCTCCACTTGTGTCCTGGAGGTCCTGGGTTCGAATCAGCCTCCTTGCAAAAATGCAAGGGGAAGGCTGCCTAGAAATTCCTTTCCCCAGACTCCACAATGTGTGGGAGCTTTCGGCACTGGGTACGCCCTTTTTGTAGTTTCTATAATTAATCACCAAAGAAGTTTGTGATAACTAAGAAATCAAAATTATAGTAAAACAAAAACACTTTAAAAAAATAAAGTAGGATTAAAATATAATATGTTAGTTTTGGTGTTAACAACAGCATAGCTGTTCTGTTCACATATGTAGCTACATGATGCCTATGTGAATTGCATTCCCCCATACTGCATACTCGATCAGTGGCCGCACAAGTGGACCGCATACATGGCCACATATAGCTATCCCCAAATCGGGACTGCATTTCCGCATCACATTATTACGGGCATACTTAGAGTGAGTGTATGGTACTATGCATAGCACGGATTGGTCCGTACTACAGATCAATATTTTCGTTTTCAAAATCCTAACGGCCGATCCGAACTGTTCAACATGATTTCCATATGAGAATATACTTGTGGGCTAAATTTTCTATTTTTTAGAATTTTTTTACTATTTTTTTATATAGGTAGAAAATCACTATTTTTGGATGGTCCAGAATTTCCAGATCAAGTGATTTTCTACCTATCTTAAAATATAGTAAAAAAATTCAAAAAAATATAAAATTTAGTCTGCAAGTACATATTCGTGTGGGGATCACGTTGAACAGTTCGGATCGACCATTAGAATTTTCAAAATGAAAATATGACTCCGTAGTACAGACTAATCTGTGCTATGCATAGTACCATAGACTCACTCGCATACTTATATGCGGTCACATTCCGCTACATATGGCAGTATTTTAAAACATTATTTTTGAGTTATTTTTATCTGCAAATTTCAACCTTTGAATTTGGTTACCCTAAAATCTGATGCTTTATCTGATAAAGTCTATTAGAGAAAAGTTTTATCACAAATGCTGCACTAAGGCAAAGTAGGTATTTCTACTATTTTCCCCAGTTAAAAAAATTAATTGGGTTATTGCTGCACCAAGGCAAAGTTTATTGCCTAAGCTTGGATCTATAATGCATTAGGTACTCTCGTGCTTGACTTCTTGGCAACCCAATTTTATGAGACGAAGCAATTGCGTGCAACTGAAGCCAGCACATCTAGCAAGGCCAGTAGTAGTACTTCCACTGCTCACAAGGCAGTGGCAGATGAAATCATAAATATCGATGAGAATCAAGGTGGCATGCAAGAAAACAATCCAAAAAATATGCATATCATTGGAATGCATGTACATGCAGCCGCACACAAACGTGACCATGGAGATGAACAAATGCATGGTCATGATCAAATTCTTGACGGCCACAAGCATGAAGTTGACTTGTCTTCTCATGGGCGCCACGTGGTTGTAGCACAGGTGATAAATGCTTTGATCTTAATATGGCATGTTTTTATTTCTTATATATATATATTTTAACCTATTCTAGATGTATCTTTTCTAATATTATCAAGTGTAACAAATATTATTGAATCAATGTCGCGTAGCAATAATCCCAAGTTAATCTGATCTTGTCTTAAAGATGTGGATATCAACATTTTTACATATTTCTCCTATTTTTAAACATCATTTTCTCCTATTGATACCTATTTCATATGACAGCGTTAATTTTGCAACTTTGTTGATTTGTATTTAGTATTGTGGCATTATTTTATTTTTTATCGCTATATAATGCCTTTTATTCTGATGTCACTCAACTGGTAGATTTTGGAGCTAGGAATCCTGTCGCACTCAGTTATTATCGGATTATCATTAGGTGTATCACAAAGTCCGTGCCAAATTACACCTTTAATCGCTGCTCTCTCTTTTCACCAATTTTTTGAAGGATTTGCTTTAGGAGGTTGCATATCCCAGGTGCCACAAACTCTTCTGTACAATTTTTGTCCTTTTCTCATTTAGTATCCCGGGTACCACAGTAAGATCTCTTTGGAATTAGCTAGATTTTTTGCATAGGTATTAGGTACCATGAGAACAAATGAGTTGCACTTGTTAAAATATGGAAATTCTAGCTTTTGTTTTTTTCTTTTGACAAAAGTGGAGAAGCCACTGATTTCTATAAAATATGGAAATGATGGAAATCTAGCATTTGTCAACAAATACTTGTGTTTGAATTATAATTATGCCATTGCTAAAGATGCCTTAGTTTGGAATTTAAATACCAGTTGTAGGTCAGTGGAAGATTCTCTAGTTGAAAATTTCAATATTGTTGGTGGCAGATCCTTATTAATGCTCCACATACATACTTGATTTGTAATAAAATAAAGTTGAACAGTAAATAAACTAAGAGACGAAGGAAAAATAATAAACTATCATTAGGAAGGTTGATTACTTCGATATTACACTGTATTATATCTTCTCAATACAAATCCTCAAGTTGCAATATTTTCTTGCTAATCAGGCACAATTCAACAATTTCTCTGCCTCTATAATGGCAACATTTTTCTCAATAACAACACCATCTGGTATCGGTATTGGCATTGCCATTGCATCGTTTTACAATGCGGATAGCCCGACAGCTGTAATACTTGAAGGAATCCTCGACTCGATTTCGGCTGGAATTCTCATTTATATGGCGCTGGTCGATCTCATTGCTGCCGATTTTCTCAGTCGAAAAGTTAATTACAACAAGGGTCTGCAAGTTGCCTCTTATGTGGCTCTCTTTGTAGGCGCTTTGTCTATGGCAGCCCTTGCTATTTGGGCATGATCAATATTTTTCCATTTCTCTCTTCTTTAATTCGGTAGTTCATTTTTTCATTTCTTTCTGGTTGGTCTTAATAGGAAAACAGTTTGCCTGAGTTTAAATTGTGATGGCAGGCTGGGTGAAAATCTGTCTTAGTTAGCTTTAGGAAAATTATTGTTTTGTTGGTTTACATTTATTAAAGGAAAAGGTGTTTTTTGAGAGAATAAAGGCAAAAGTGTTGATGATTGTTTATTCATCCAGGCGCACTTACCGCGTTATGTGCTGATAGCGTTAGTCATTGTTTATCGTGTTTGTACTACTTTATTATGCTATTTTACAATGAAGTCCTGCACTTTGTGGAATTCTTACAAAATTATTTAGAACGAGTAATTTTACATAGTTGTCGAATCGAAACTCAAAAGTTCGTGTGATATAACACCGGCCTCTGCAAAAATATGTCTAAATATATTTGTTACTGTTCTCTCAGAGGGTTTGAATTTGGAGGAGGGATCCACTTACAACAAAGTTACAACATTCATTTTTTTTATTTTCAAAGTCCAAATCGTCGATCCAACCGTTCAACATGATCATCTAAATAAAATGTACTTGCAGATCAAATTTTATATTTTTTTAAATTTTTTTACTATTTATTAAGATGGGTACAAAATTCAACGGTCTAAGTATGGCTATTTTTTGTAAAATACTTAATAAATAGTAAAAAAATTCAAAAAAATATAAAATTTGATCTGCAAGTACATTTTATTTAGATGATCATGTTGAACGGTTGGATCGACGATTTGGACTTTGAAAATGAAAAAAATGAATGTTGTAACTTTGTTGTAACTCAAATTTGTTGTAAGTGGATCTCTCCTCTTGAATTTGTATGTTTGTCCCTTTCCAGAGCTTCCTTTTCTTTTCTTTTCTGCACTGCTATAAGCAAAAAAAAAAACAAAAAAACTGAGACAGTTATGAACCCTGAGATTTTTTTTCTGCAGGGTCAAACTTATCAGATATTTATTCATCCATCTTACATTATAAAATTTAAAGCAAAGAGACGGCCTGGAAAATGCCAGTAATGCAACTAAATACAAAAACCTAGAAAACCAAATGATTAGAATAAATATTTTTATTTCCTTGTTGTTTAGTTATAGAATGGGTGACGGTAATTTTAACTCTTTGACAGTGTTATTACAACCGGACCGGACCGGTGGTTTTAACCGGAAAAAACCGGATCCGGATAGATTCCGGTTTGGTTTGTACATAGGACCGTTCATGTTAATGAACCGCTGAAAACCGAGTTATTTGACCGGTTTTCAATAAAAATACGATTGTTCATATGGATAGAAAACCCGGTTTAAAGAGGTTTGATTCATCGCTTCGTTTTCCCTTGATCTCTCATCGCGCTTCAATCGTGAGATTCGATCTCTCATTGCGCTTCTCTCTCTTCGTCTCTTCAATTGTGAGATTCGATCTCCCATCGCACTTCTCCCTCTTGGCCTCTTCAATCGGGAGATTGGGAACCCTCATGCTTGTATGAAATTTGACAGAGATTTGTTTGTCCTTTTCTTCACTCCTCAGAAATTTGATATCTTTCGTTCCTAAACGCTCACCAGCTCAATACTTCAAGACTCAAGTTTTGAAGTTCATTATTCACTGTGAGTTTTCCTGATTATGTTGGTAAATAGAAATCTGATTTCTTAATTTTTCAAATATTCAAGATTTCAGCCATTACTTTGGTCATTCTTTCGGCGTGAATATTAATATAAATTGACTATTATTGAATACTTAGAGGTCGCAATTGGTGCTAAAAAATCTGATGCTCAATTTCTATCACTTCGTCTTCCACTTCTCAAAAGAATACTTCCTCTAATTTTGTTTAATGTTAATTTTTTATAAAAAGCTTTTATATTTGCTGCTTTCATTTCTTCGAACCTTTGTTCTTATTTTTTTTCTCTCTGATTAAGATATACTAGAATTAATATAGTAATTATTAGAAGTTGGAGATTAGTGAATCAGTAAAATCAGTTATGGTGGTATAAACTTACTGAGTATTCTGATAACATTGCTCTTTGATTAGTACGGCGGCTGTTAGGATGCAACAAGGTGTGTCTATATATATTGCTTTGTCTATTTTCTTTATTATTTGAAGATATTTGTCGGGCCAAGCACAATTAGATTTAACAAATCTATGGGTTAACAAAAGAAACTATTGATTTGTCACGAAATAGATTGATTGTTTTTTCTTCAAAAAAACAGCAAGGATTGAATCATTGATTCTGTCCTAGCAAAAGATGACTAAATTAATAGTTCGGTTCAAACTTGTTCACCCCTCCACATGGTTGTCCACACAAACATTGTAATTAGATTGATTTGTTTTAAAACGACAAGAATTGAATCATTAATTTTTAAACAATAATTTTAAAAAATTCTAAAAAATAATAATTTTTTTAAAAGAAATGTAAAATTTGATCTCCAAGCACAATTTATATGAAGAACATGTTAAGTGTTTGAGATCGATTTTTTGGAGGTTTGAACTTGCTTCGAAACTCAAATGTTTTGAGGCTAGCCAATTGTCCTCTCTCTCTCTCAAGTGAGAGGAGTCGGGACAGCAGAAGATCAATTAATTTTGCTCCTCTATGCTAGAGAGAACAGAGTTGAGCATTTTTTTATTTTATAAATAAAAAATCGATTTGTCCATGATTTTTTTCTCTGAAAATGGTAAGGATCTCGTTAACGGTTCGGTCACTCTCATCTTAACCGAATCAATAATTCTGTTCATTTTTTGTCACACCTTTACATAATTAGCGATACAAAAAATCCGAAGGTTGTGACATAGTTACTATTGATTCAGTCCTCCCTAGATTTCAAAATCTGAACCCAAAAACTCATTCACAATCTTTGATATTTTATTTTTTTCAAATAGCACTTGGGAGAGAGGGCATTCGCATCCTCTGCATTAACTCAAATTTTGAGTTAAGATCTGAACCGTCCTATTGAGATCCGCACTAATATTAAAGTGCACGTGCGTTATAGGAGTGGACAGGATTGGTCCAAATTCTGATTGTACGGTTCATAAATTAACTCAAACAGTGCGTTAATGCAGAGGATACGTATTCGGGAGAGAGGGAGGGGGAGACCGAACTATTGATTCAGTTCGGAGGGTGGACCAAATTAATGGTCGATTTAGGGTGGGGAGCAGAATATATGTGGCGGCAATGTGGAGGTGCGAACAAGGGTGAACCGAACTATTGATTCGGTCACTCTTTGCCTGAACATAGAAGTTGGAGATTAGTGAATCAGTAAAATCAGTTATGGTGGTAGAAACTTACTGAGTATTCTGATAACATTTGCTCTTTGATTAGTACGGCGGCTGTTTTGCCACCTTACCTTCAAAAAAAGATTAGTACGGCGGCTGTTAGGATGTAACAAGGTGTGTCTATATATATATTGCTTTATCTATTTTCTTTATTATTTGAAGATATTTGTCGGGCCAAGCACAATTAGATTTAACAAATCTATTGGTTAACAAAAGAAACTATTGATTTGTCACGAAATAGATCGATTGTTTTTTCTTCAAAAAAACAGCAAGGATTGAATCATTGATTCTGTCCTAGCAAAAGGACTAACTTAATAGTTCGGTTCAAACTTGTTCACCCGTCCACATGGTTGTCCACACAAACATTGTAATTAGATTGATTTGTTTTAAAACGACAAGAATTGAATCATTCATTTTAAAACAATGATTTTAAAAAGTTCTAAAAAATAATAATTTTTTAAAAAGAAATGTAAAATTTGATCTCCAAACACAATTTAATATGAAGAACATGTTGAGTGTTTGAGATTGATTTTTTGGAAGTTTGAACTTGTGTAGAACTCAAACGTTTTGAGGCTAGCCAATTGCCCTCTCTCTCTCTCTCAAGTGAGAGGAGTAGGGACAACAAAAGATCAATTAATTTTGCTCCTCTATGCTATGCTAGAGAGAACAGAGTTGAGCATTTTTTTATTTTATAAATAAAAAAATCGATTTGTCCATGATTTTTTTCTCTGAAAATAGTAAGGATCTTGTTAACGGTTCGGTCACTCTCATCTTAACCGAATCAATAATTCGGTTCATTTTTTGTCACACCTTTACATAACTAGCGATATGAAAAATCCGAAGATTGTGACATAACTATTGACTCAGTCCTCCCTAGATTTCAAAATTTGAATCCAAAAACTCATCCACAATCTTTGATATTTTATTTTTTTCAAACAGCACTTGGGAGAGAGGGAGGGGGAGACCGAACTATTGATAGGGTGGACCAAATTAATGGTTGATTCAGGGTGGGGAGCAGAATATGTGTGGACGGCCATGTGGAGGTGCGAACAAGGGGGAACCGAATTATTGATTCAGTCACTCTTTGCCTGAACAAAATCAATGATTCAGTCCTTATTGTGTTTTAAGAAAAAAAAATAATCAATATATTTTGTGACAAATCAGTTTTTTAATTTCTAAATCTTTTATAGTATATTATAATATATTTATATAGTTAACTTTTGTTAACCAATAAATATGTTAAATCTAACTTGTGCTTGGCCCGACAAATATCTTCAAATAAGAAAGAAAAAATAGTGATAAAGCAATATATATAGGCACACCTTGTTGCATCCTAGCAGCCGCCTGTACTAATCAAACAATTAAAATTGCCATCATATATTCTATAACTAAACAACAAGGAAGTAAAAATAATTCTTCTAATAATTTGGTTTTCTAGGTTTTTGTATTTAGTTGCATTACTGGCATTTCCCAGGCCGTCTCTTTGCCTTAAATTTTATAATGTAAGATGGGTAAGATGGATGAATAAAATATCTGACAAGTAAGATGGATGAATAAAATATCTTATAAGTTTGACCCTGCAGACAAAAATAAAATAAAAGAAACTTAGGGTTTATATATAATTGTTTTTTTTTTGGCTTATAGCAGTGCAGAAAATAAAAAAGAAAAGAAAAAAAACTCAGGAAAGGGGCAAACATAAAAAGTCAAACCCTCTCAGAGAACAAGAACAAATATTATAGTTATACATATTTCAAACAACTTTTTTTTTTTTTTGCAATTTTAAAACCCAAACGTCCAAACATCTCTTTTAGCTCCAAAGTATTTAGAACAAACAAACTTATTTATACATATTTAAAACAAATTATTTTTGCAATTTCAAACTCCAAATGTTCTGAAGCATGTACAATTCAGATAGTTAAATAAATAAATAAAAAATAAATCAAGTTGAAATAATAGTACCCGGATCGTGTACGAGACATTGTCCTCAAGTGTATTCCATCTCATCGTGCAAGATGGAACCGCAACCAAGATAATCCGAGATAGTTAAATAAATTAATAAATAAAAAAAAATCAAGTTGACATAATAGTACCCGAATCGCAAAATTTGCCTTGTCAGTTTTAATCTCTATTCTCTAATGTTATTCCAGTATATCATATAAAAGGAACTTCATTTTTTTTTTGGATTTATAATAATGATGAGAAATTATTTGAGACAGTTTAGCTAACAATAAATTACCTCATTAATTTCTCTCCGAACATGTACTATGGATGAGAACATGAAACACAATGAGTTATATTTATCTCCCAAGAATGAGCACTTTGCCATCAATAATGTTAACCAAACATTTAGGCTTAGACGCAAAAACCAAATTTTAGAATCATATTATCACAGTATACTAGTGTTTTGTAACTGAATGCTTGCATTACTATGGCTTACGATCTGACAAGAAGAATAGTATTCCGTTAGAATTTAGAAATAGTTTGTAATAATTCACAATAAATTTAAATTTCATCTGTCAGAGCGCAATTACGGAATTACCTCACTAGTTGTTTATTATCCTTCCATCTGCCCCCATCCAAGAAAAGAGAAAAATACACTGTCATTTCTGATAATGAACATAAATACGTGGAGCTAAAAAAAAAGATGTTTCGGAAGTATTTGTTGAAACTTAAATTGTGGAAAATCAAAATTATATTTTATTTGTAATTTTTTCAGACTCTTGAACGAAACTGAAATTGTCATTTCTAAATACATGGGCAGACATCTAAAGTCTCCGCAGCCCGAAGGTTACCAAAATAAAAAGTCTAGCAAGTTTACGGGCCGGCCCATCGGCCTGAGTAGACCCATAAAGACTGAACGGCGTAGATTTCGTCACATGAAAAACAACGGTGCAGGAACATATGGACACCGTTCTTTCTACAGTGCTGCATATATTCCAAATTAATAACATATTTAATAACATGTTTGTTATTTGTTTATGATAAGGTAAATATTATTTTAATTTATGGGGTATTGGTATGGTGCAGCTCCCTTTCTCGATTTATATCGGAGCACCCCAGGCCCACATGCTATGGGGCAAATGTTCTATCGGCTCTGTTATAATGTCTTTCTATGGGCTGTGATCTAATCGGGTCAACCTAAAGATATTATATTCTTCTCAATCCGCTCCACGTCCCGACAACAATGAGATTTAGTATCGTACAATAAATCACAATGAGGAAGCCAAATTGGAGAATTAAACTCCAAACTCAGAGCAGATGAGAGAGATATTGATATCTGCGCTAGCCAGCTAAGTTTTAGCTCATGTAAGCGTAACAAGTTGGTGGTGGTAGTCTTATTTTTTTTTTTTCAGAAAGAAAGGGATGTAACTACGCAAGCCTCTCTCTTTTCATAAATTCCAGCAGGTTCCCCTGCTTAATTTCAAACTTCCTCAGCCACATAATAATATACAGTGATTGTTATTAGAACTATAATTTCTCGAATTAGGAATTGAATTAATTTTCAGAGACAAGTACCCGTGCACATTTATTAAGAATAAATAATACATTTCTAACAACACAGCATGATAATTAAACACCAACTTAATTTCATTTCTTTAAAGAGATAAATTATTTGATAATAAATTTACCTGACTTGCAATAACCGTCACAATATTTATTGAAATGAAAACTAAAATCGCAAATAAGTTTTACTATTTAAATAGACCATGTTTAATCTGGTCCAATTTCAAAATTAATAGTATTTTTCAATCGAATTAAGAACAGCTATTCGTGTGAAAATCATAAATTAGAACTTTCTTTAGGCAATCAATAGGTCATAAAAATCAACACTATTAATTGTGATTAATGGTTCTGTTGAAACCTTTTGGTTCCTAGCTCGTACCTAAACTGTAAATATTACGATCATGTACATCCAATGCACAATTCGTGATATATACAAGATCAATGTCTCATATATTTCGTGTGGCTATTTTTTTTTTTTGAAATATTAATAGAAAAAACATGATCATAATGAAGCACCAAAAGCGTGAATGTCCTATTTCTTTTTCTTTAATCTATTTTATTTGCTATAGATTTGCACGATCAATAATTTTTGTTCCGTTAGGAACTAAATGCGCCGGCCATCTTTTATTAGTCTTTTTGTTTGTTAATGTGTAATTATATTTTATCTATTTAGTACAGCAGAGGAAATTTGTGAGAGCATGTGCTGGACAGCTAGCCATCCTTTTTATTTTTGTTTTGGTGAAAACTTCATATACTATGTATGAATCTCGATGCCAATTACTACGAGCTTATATTTCAAAAAACCACTACGAGCTTATAAATCGGACTTCTGGAAAGAGGTAGAATTCAGATTACATATTTTTTTTAAGTAAAAGTTGAATGTCAAGCTACTCAATTATTTAATATTTACAAAGAATTTTTTATTTCGAGTTTTGAGCATGTGATTTCTCATTTGGAAAGCATTGTTTTTGCCACTACATCAAAGCTGATTTTTCATATTACATGTTATTAGAGAAATTATTGTTTGTTAGAAATTAAATATTGTATTTTTGACATATTAAATTTTAAATTTTCTACTACGGAAATTTATGTCTATATATTGAGAAATTTGATGCTTTTAGTATTTAGATTGTGGAATAGAGAAATAGACTCAACAAATTTTAGTCTATCTCCATACAATAATCTAGAAAAAGTGTGTTTCGAGTTGGACTTGTTGATTCAACAAACATAAAAACAACTGCTTTGATTCAAGAGAATTCCGTTGCAAGAGTATAACGTTACCTTTAATTTATAATTTGAATCAGCCAACAAATGATTATATTATATGTTTTTATGATTGGTAAAACAAAATATAATTTCCTTATTTTATGATTGATGATGCGCATGGCTAAAAGATGGAAAAATCTTTTGAAAGAAAAACTAGGCGAGTTGAGTTTGACTTTTAATTCACTATTTCAATTTCAAAACTATGACAGTATATGTAGCAGACTATTATAGCGTTTTTGACGATTCCTTAATTTTATGCGATGAGATTTTACAGTTGTGAAACCCCCAAAATTTTTTTTTTTGGAAATCGTAAGTACAAAATAATGTGGATATAAGATATTTAGCTGTACAGTAGAAATTGTCACAGGAATAAAACGTTCTTAAAATTTTCAAAATATGTCGTTTGATTAGAATTCAAATATATTTAAATTAATTTAAATAGAGTTGTAATTAGGGGTGAAAACGGTATGGATAATAGACGATCCGTATTCGAAAAATTAGATGTGGATATCTGATCTCCAAATATCCGTGTGGATATGGATACAGATATGGTTTTATGTTTCATTTATCCTATCATATATTTTAATATATTATGAAAAAATATTGTTATTCACCATTAAAATTAGATAAATATTATGAACTTTGGTATTTTTTAATTTTATTTTAATAAATATCCGATCCGATCCGTATCTTTATCTGTATCCGACTGATATCCGATCCGTATCCGTATTCAGAAAATTAAAAGAAATATGAATATGGTTTTACCACTATCCGCTCCATATTCGCTCCGTTTTCACGCCTAGACTTATAATTCATTACAAAAATTTACAGTTGCTTTTTTTATTCTTTTTTCTTTACAAATTGCAACTTTCCATGTGGAAAATCTCATCTTTTAATAAAAAATATATATACATAAAAATATTGTCTATTATTCAAAACATCTCCTCAATTATTTAATGAAGTTGATAAATATGCCTTTAATCATTTCATGTAGGATGAAGTGTTTATTTTTTTATTTGCAGCAAAAATTTGAAGAACAACAGTCTAATGATTTTCAAGAAATGACATGATTAAAAAAAAAAAAGTTTGTCCAAAAAGATAATTTTTCTAATAGACTTTAAATATTTACATGGGAATTCAAACTCAAATAAATTTTGAAGGATATGTCACAAACGCTAAGGAGAAAAAAGTAGTTCAATTACAAGAAAATACCTCTCATTCCTTGTGAATGGGATTATGGGCCTGCTTCATTGATAGCTGCTAACTTACAATAAATGGAACGACAGAGAAAAAAATTAGTCATATTATTATTAGTTTTGTCACGTCGTGTGTGTCGAACATGTAATGTGACTATTTGTATGACGTGATTGTCCTTTACTATTTAGTTATGTCATGTTACGCAAATTGATCCGATTATAGTTTGTCACGTCATGTGTCAATCACGTCACGTGACTCGTGTGTCACATGACGTAATTGTCATCCACCATCTTAACCACGTCACGTGACGCGTGATCATTTTTTTCAACATTATTTTTTAATTTTAATTCATTTTGTAATAGTTTATTATTATTTGATATATTTTGTTATTATTTTTTTGAAGTGATTTAAAATTGAAAATAATAATTAAATACAACCAGTCACGTTGCATATGGTCTTAGTGTGATCTAAAAATAAATTTTACGTGAAGTGACGGATTATTCACATGATGTGACTTATCTTTTAGTATTCTAGTCACATTACGTAATATAAAAATAATCTTTAATCAGTACAAATTATAACATATTATCCGCATCATGTTTTTGCGTCACTAGTGATGACGAGAGGTAGTTGGAAGATCATCCCCATGGGACTGAGCCACGTGGTTGTAATTAACAAGACAGTACATCAATTATAATTAAGAAATGACTCGAAGAAAGGAAAGTACATGGTCTCGTAATCAATTGAATGACCCATGTGCTTCACATGCCTCAGCTTCGCAGTAACTTCCTTGAACCATTTACCAAAACATAAAGTTTCCTTGAACCGCTAACACGCTTATTAGATCCCAATCACAAGTGTATAAGTTTACTCTTTTAACTTCGCATTTTCCAGTGCCTCACGGAGATCCCAATCTGAGCGTAAAAATATTTCAGGCGATTGTTTGACACGAACTGAACACAATTTTTATATTCTTTGGTTCTGGACTTTAGTTGATTCGTGAGACGAGCAGCGGGTAGCAATTGTATGTTAGATTAGCTCTCCAGTTGTTTAGGTAGAGTAACTTATTAGCTATTTACATTAAAATAGTTCCTGTAATGCTGTAAGACAATTTCATTAATATAGCATGCCTACGGGCTTCCACTCAAAAAAAAAAAAAAATTGTATGTTGCTTTTAGCTGAATCATGTCAGACTGCAGAGTAGATGTGATATTTATTAGATTTACTTTTAAGTTTGATGGATTTTAAAACTGTTAGATCTGCTTTAAAATATATATTCTGTTGTAATATTTGTGTGTGCTTGTGTCAATTTCTGTATACACAGATCTAAAGTTGATCAGACGATTCTGAACCCCATTAGACCTAAAAGTAGATCCAATACTCATCGGACCTACTCTGTTTTCATCATGTCTTTACTTGTTCCGATCTTAATTATATTATTTTATTTTATTATATTGTACTAACTGATTATTTGTTGATAAATTTTAACACTGTTTTGCATCGTAATTTGTACGGATCAGGAGATAGGTAACAACTGAGATATATTATAGGAAGTGATTGGCTGTTTTAAAAAGCTTAATTTTGAACTTGTCTAACAACACCGCAGCATCGCATGCAAATTTTATTTTGTTAATTACCTGTTAACAGCACGGATGATAGTTGGTGGATGATAATAAATAGGTCAACTTTCTTGTCTGTACTCAAGCTGAAAAGTTTGGTTAAAGTTAGCGGCTTTTATTAGAAAGAATACTCGGCTTTATGTGGTATGTGGTCCATCACGTTACTCACGTATGAGGTTGCTTGGTTTATTAAGTTTTAAAACTTAGTTTTCAATTCATTTTTTGTTTGTCTATCCTCACATAATGTTTAATTTTCATTTAGGATAAAGTACATCATTTTCTCAAATAGCGTGCCCTCCTTATCTCCAAAAATCGCTACTTCCAATTTCATTGTTTTGACAAGTATAATGTTCATTATTTTCCTCCCATTATGATATTTATTGGTTGACACAGTTTGAGGTAGGGGTCCAAACGGATCAAATATCATTCGTTCGGATTTGAATCTGTATTCGAAAATGAAATACATATATTTAAATATCCATATGAATATGAATATATATATGATTTTAAATTTTAATTATTCATATCTAAATAGTAAATATATACTGAGTTGGGCTATGGTGCATTATAATGTATTGGGTCTCTTGTACATTGGACTATAAATAGTTGGTTTTGACTTCAAAATAACCGATCAAAACTATTCAATTTGATATCCATATTAAAATGTATTTGAAGACCAATTTTTATATTTTTTGGAAATTGTTTGCTATTTTTTTTATAATTTTTAAAAATCGTTGTTTTTCTATGGTTCAGAAATATTTGAAAAACAACTATTTTTAAAAGTTCTAAAATAATAGTAAAAAAATTCCAAAAAATGAAAGTTTTGGTCCCGAACACATTTTGATATGGAGAACATGTTGAGCCTTTTAGATTGACTATTTAAACTTTGAATCCAACAGTTTGTAGTCTAATGTACAAAAGGACATATACATTACAATGCACCATAGCCCAACTCATATATACTATATAGTTTAATATATATTGTGAAAATTTTTATATTATTTACCGTTACAATTAATAAATATTATTAACATTGATATTTTTTAATAAATAATAATATGGAAAAAAGAACATCCGATTTCGTATCCGTATCCGTATTTAAAAAATAAAAACGGACACGTATATAGTTTTACCACCACCCGATCCGTTTGCATCCTAGTTTATGGCCGTTTCCGCTCAATTAGTCCGAATTTTGTTAGCTTGCAGGAACTCTCTGGATCTCTGGCGACACAGTGGCGCTTGCTTTTGAGGACAAATGGTCACACAAAATCTACAGTATGCTTGTCTGTCTTAATCAGCATGTACAGCAACTGGAGAAGCATAGTATATCGATCGCTTCTGTCTAGATTCTGAACCCTCTTATACCCTACACACAACTACACAAGTTTAGGTTAACCCCTTAATTTGCCATATCACAAAATTAAGCTAATTAAGCTTTGAACAGCTTTCATTGACAGCTGGTGGAGGAGCTATATATCCTACTCTGTTAGGAAATTTTGCTCCTTTCGCCGCAATAGGAAGTCGGACCAAAGAATATTTGGTGGTGGAAACTGAAAAGTTTACGAGGGTGACGTTAATAGCATATTGATCTTCTTTTATGTTGCATTAGTCAAATCATCTCTTTTATAGAAGTGATTCGGGTTCAATCGGCATCGAATCAATTTTTGATTTGATGGGCAGTATTTCTCTTCAATTCGTTTTATGGTGCGTATGTACTGCTTCAATATTTGCGCGGATTAAGTATACACGCATCGTAAAATGAATCAGACGGAAGCGCTGTCCATCGATTCAAAATTAGTCTGATGTCCATCAGCATAGGCGGAACTAGAAAATTTTAATAGATGTGGCTAGAAATTAAAATGCACAATTGTAGTAAGTGGAATTTGAACTCAAGACCTCTCACCTACAAAATAGAGCTTTTACTACTAGACTACAACTAAACATTTATTATTTATTAAGGGTGGCTGAACTATATAAAAAGTTTAAAAAAGATAAAATTCAATTAAATTTCTATATGCATAATTAAAAATTTGAAATTACAGGAGTAGTTTAGCCGCCTTTGCTTATGCCTTAATCCGCCTCTGTCCATCAGACCCAAATTGCTCCAATCTCTTATCACTTGCGGTACTTGATTATTTTATTTATTTTCTTATTGTACCGCCTGATTATTTGAAATGAATATTAACACTCTGTTTTGCATCATAATTTGTACAGATCATGAGATAGGTAAACAGCTGAGATATAATACTAGCTAGTAATGGTTAGGCATCCAATAAGAAATGATTTGGGTGTTTTAAAACAACTTCATTTTGAATTTGTCCAACAACACTGAACCTTCGTGGGTAAGTTTTATCTTGCCAACTATAAAACAAAACAGGGATTATAATAGAAAGGCCAACTTCTTTTCCGTGGTTAAAATTAGAAGGATTTCTTCGAAAAAATGATAGGCTCTGCGTGATCCCTATGTATGGAGTTGGTTTTCTAAGTTCCAAAACGTAATTTTCAATTTTCTTTTCTGTCCTCACAAAATTTCTCATGTTTCCTTTCCATGGAGGATAAAGTCTAGAGGTGAAAACGGAGCGAATACGGAGCGGATAGTGGTAAAACTATATCCATATATCTTTTTATTTTTTCAAATACGGATATCAGTCGAATACAGATACGGATACAAATCGGATCGGATATTTATTAAAATAATATTAAAAATACCAAAGTTTATAATATTTATCTAATTTTAATGGTGAATAACAATATTTTTTCATAATATATATCTACTATTCGGATACGGATAATTGAAACGTAAAACCATATCAGTATCTATATCCACACGGATTCGAATATCGGATATCCACATTTAATATTTGTGCAGATTAAGTATACATGCGTTTCTGTACTGCTTCAATATTTGTGCAGTATACATGCATCATAAAACGAATCGGACCCATCGATTCAAAATCAGTATGATGTCCATCAGCAGGAGCGGAACTAGAAAATTTTAATAAAGGTGGCACAATTGTGGTGAGTGGGATTTTAACTCAAGACTTCTCATCTACAAAATAAAGTTTTTACCACTAAGCTACAACTAAACATTTGTTATTTATTGAGGATGACTGAACTATATAAAAAGTTTAAAAAAGATAAAATTCAATTAAATTTCTATATGCATAATTAAAATTTTGAAATTATAGAGGTAGCTTAACCACCTTTGCTTATGCCTTAGATTCGCCTTGTCCATCAAACCCAAATTGCTCCATCTCTTATCACTTGCGGTACTTGATTATTTTATTTATTTTCTTATTGTACTGCCTGATTATTTGAAATGAATATTAACACTCTGTTTTGCATCATAATTTGTACAGATCATGAGATAGGTAAACAGCTGAGATATAATACTAGCTAGTAATGGTTAGGCATCCAATAAGAAATGATTTGGGTGTTTTAAAACAACTTTATTTTGAATTTGTCCAACAACACTGAACCTTCGTGGGTAAGTTTTATCTTGCCAACTATAAAACAAAACAGGGATTATAATAGAAAGGCCAACTTCTTTTCCGTGGTTAAAATTAGAAGGATTTCTTCGAAAAAATGATAGGCTCTACGTGATCCCTACGTATGGAGTTGGTTTTCCAAGTTCCAAAACGTAATTTTCAATTTTCTTTTATGTCCTCACAAAATTTCTCATGTTTCCTTTTCATGGAGGATAAAGTCTAGGGGTGAAAACGGAGTGAATACAGAGCAGATGTGGTAAAACTATATCCACATCTTTTTTTAATTTTTCGTACGGATCTGATCGGATATTTATTAAAAAATAATATTAAAAATACCAAAGTTCATAATATTTATCTAATTTTAATGGTGAATAACAATATTTTTTCATAATATATGATATAAATATATATTAAAATATATGATATAAATATCTACTATTTTGATACGGATAATTGAAAGGTAAAACCATATCAGTATCCATATCCACACGGATATTCGAATATCGGATATCCACATCTAATTTTCGAATACGGATCGGATATTATCCATATTGTTTTCACCCCTAATAAAGTCCCATCATTTTCTCAAGACTTCGGAGTAGGTCCGATGCCCATTGGACCTACTTTGGTTCGATGAGCTCCAGGACCGTTCGATGCGCTTTAATATCTGTACTTAAACTTTAATATTCGTGCATACTCACATAAATTATCGTCTGCACGGTTAAAATGAATCGAACTGCTGTGGAGCCCATTGAACCCAAAAATAGATCCAATGGACATAAGACCTGCTCCTTTCTATTTTCTCAAATACCGTGCTCTCCTTACTCTCAGAAAATGACTCCTTTCATTTTGTTGTTTCGCAGCAATAAGAAAATCAAAATATATCTAGTGGTTGAAATTGCAAAAGGTTATGAGTGCGACATTGGCAGGAAGCAGGGACCTACGCTGAGAGCTTACTGGTCTTCTTATGTCAGTAAGTCAGGATATATATTGGATCAAACAATAAATATTCCTTTTGAGGCTAAATTGGCCTATCTATTCAAATAGATAGGCTGTCCAGACACCACAACGCAATTACAAGGGACGACGCGCGCGCTCTACCACTGAGCTAATACCTCGTCGGCATTAGAATATGGAATTACTGACGGTATCTTTTTTGGGAAAAAATATCAACAAAATACATTTCGCCATCAAAGTAGTGTTTTGGAATTAGTGGAAGCTTCTTGTGGAATTGTTATGGTTTCGTGTGGAAGTCAATTAATTATCTGCTAAAAGTAGGATATTTTGTAAGGAGGAAAATTTATGAAACGTAATTTTTATTTTTTTGATAAAAGGCACATAGTGCTCATTTTCATTTATTATGAAATCAAGTTAACTTATAAGCTGAAAACAGAGATAAGTACCGCAGTTCTAATGTAAGATATAAAGTCCTAACGCAGAGCAAAACACAAAAGTTCGGCGTTTAAGAAGTCACCAAAACACAGTTATGGAAAACCAACAAGCTAAAACTAAGCCACATATGAAAGGACTAACGTAACGTAATTTATGAAACTTAATTAAATTAAATTCATTGTCTAATATTTCGTTCCTTTTTATGAAAAATGAAATTATATAGAGAATAAATCTAATTAATTAACCCAAATTTTTTGTGCCATCCCATGCCTACAACTAAGAGTGTAAACGGATACGGATATCCGGGCGGATATCCGCTCCGAATCCGCATATAATCCGTATCCAGATTTAAACGGATACGGATATCGCGGATACGGATACGGATAATTATCAATTACCCATAGAAGATGTGGATACAGATACGGATATGATTTTAAATTTTGATATCCGTTTACTATCCATATCCGTATCCGTATCATGTGAGGTTTTAAATTATTTTGCCTTCAAGGGAATTTGAACCCATGTCATGTAAGGTGAAAGTCTAAGCAACCAAGGTATAAACCACTACACCACACTATCAATAGAATGAATACCTTATATTCTCCCATCTTTCTAACATTAATATCTCCATCAACTTACAATTATTTATTTATTTTTATATTTAAATTTTATTAATTATTAATTATATCTTAAAGTTCATATAACTCAATATCCGACAATTATCCATTCTATATTCGTATTCGAATCTGTATCCGTAAATTATCCGCTCCGTATCCGTTTAAGGCGGATATGGTTTTAAATTTTGATATCCGTTTACTATCCGTATCCGTATCCGTTCATTGAAAGGCGGATACGGATTTGGTATTAGCATTATCCGCTCCGAATCCGCTCCGTTTACACCCCTACCTACAACTCTTCTCTTCAATAATAATTTAAAATTTACAAATTCAAATGGCGACAATATGAACTGCAAAATTTCATTCTTAAATTAAAATGCATTTGCACAAAATGATAGTTAAGTGTTACTTTAAAAACTATTTGTGTAATTTTCTCTTGATTTTACTATGACAAATATATTTATTTGAAGTATAGTGACGGTAATCACTTGAGGACTTTTATACAAAAAACCTATAACATTAAAGCAATTATATATTAAAAATAATGTGCTTACTCTCTCAAACACTTATTCCTCTCGTTTTTTTCATCATAATAAAATTTATCTTTTTTTTTTAACAGAATTTAATTGTTTCTTGAAACATTACGTTTCTATTGTATAATTTGAAAAATGCTATAACATTCAAATAATTATATATTAAAAATAATGTGCTTACTCTCTCAGAACACTTATTCCTCTCGTGTTTTTCACCATAATAAATTTTACCTTTTTTTAGCAAAATTTCATTGTTTCTTGAAACATTATGTTTCTAATGCATAATTTGGAACATTTGGTCATAGAAAAACAGATTCGAACAAAATATATATGATTAAAATACAACAAGAAGAGTTAATAACTTAAAATTGGCTAACACAGAACACGAGAAGGTCAGCATCATGGAAAAGAAGAAAAAGCAAATTAGAGCAAAAAATTTCATGATTTGGACAATAATTTCATAATATCATCCGATTTGAAATATCCATTGAACTCAAAATTTAGGTGATTACATCATCGTCATCATTGATATATATATAATCTTCTAAAATATCAAGTAATTACTGGTGAGTGGTGACAGAAAAACAGTTTGACAATTTGACCGACCCTCAGGCAGTCAGGCTGTCAGAGTCAGACAGTAACGCATGGATATTTCGCAGCGCTTAAAAGTTACTGCCGACTTGCGAGTCGTTGCGTAAAGCCGATCAAAACGCTATCAAATTAAAATAAAAGAAGTCGTAAGGGTGAACATGCAAAATCTCTCTTCTTAAAACCGGACAACGCGGGGCCTTGAATGCAGCCCACTGTCAATCATTTCACACGGTCTGTCGTTTTCTCATCTCCCATGTGCTCGTCACTTTCTGAATTGATTTCATCGGAGGTAACATAAATTTTGAGTTTAGATCCGGACCGTCCGATCTACTTTAGCACGAATATAGACGGGTTACGTTCGTGAGGCCGAATCGACAACGATCAAATCTAAACTCAAGTAATATGTTACCTGAGAGGATGCGGACTCTCACTTGACTCCCTCGTCAGTCGTCGCCGCGGGTACACCCACCTACCCGGGGTCCGGATCCTGTGCTTCACAAATTAAAGAAAAAAAAAAGAGGGAGGAGATTGATGATTAGGTAATCTGAGTTAAGTTTATTTAATTTACTAATTAAAATTTTAATGGAGAGTCAAAAGAAGGGACGGGGAACAAGACAGTATCATTTTTTATTTCAATTTTTATCTACGATTTGAAGGATAGTTTTCTCTTTACCCCCTTTCATCTTTTGTTAACTCAAGGATATTGCGGGCCATGATTCTGGAATTCAGATCCAGTGCATTAACTCAATTTTTGAGTTTTGATCCAAACCGTCCAAGATGCTCTAACACGAATCTTAAAGAGCCTGGACCCCACAAATAATACTGGCCCCCTGCGCTACCACCGAATAGGCACCGTACACGTCTAAACTCAAAAATTGGGTTACTTTAGGGGATCCGGACTCATGATTCTGCCCCCTACTCAAGGATATGGCGGGCCAGGATACTTAATAAATAGTAAAATAATTTAAAAAAGTGTAAAATTTGATCTGCAATTTCATTTTATTGTGAAGATCATGTTGAACGGTTTGGATCGACAATTTAGACTTTAAAAATAAAAAAAAATAGTTGTGATAGCTTTGTGATAACTCAAAAATATTGTAATTGGATTCCTTCTCAAATATTTTGATGAGTTAAAAAAAAATGTGAGATTGTAAACTGTGGGAAAAGATCTTACTATAATAGATAAGAACATATCAAAGCATGCAAATATATTTTTACTACCTGAAGACCAACATAAAAACTCATCAATATAAAAGGTCCAATTGTTTATTTGTTCCATATTACTTAACTTAGAAAGAATCACACTTATAATTAAATTTTTTTGATACTCCATATATTATTTTTTTGTTACATTAATACTTTTAATTTCGAATTACAAAGTTAAATCGCTGATTCTATTTTATGCCATATAAAAATATTATTTGGAGTTTATTTTAAAAAAAGATTAACGATGCGAATATAAAATAAAACAACGTAATTAACTGCAACCAATCATTAATTTTGATATATCAATCGTGTATTATATGAATTTTAAATAAAATATCGCTTTACCTATATGCATTATTTGTGACATCAATGGTTTCATTTGTAATGTGTCACTGTAGCATATGTATTAAATATGAAAATTTGATATACTTTGATAATTATTATTTTATCATAAATTAAGTATCGATAAAAAAAAAATCAAATGACTCACTTTGATAGTCATCAATCCTCAAACCAACAATAAATAAAGTTGAATACATAGCTGAGTCAGACTATTATGGCATCACTGTTATTTAAACTGTAGTGATACATACTCCAAAATTAATTGAATATGCTTCAAACAAAGAATTTAAATCTTTCAAACCGATCTATCTTACAAATAATGCATTTACATACACAATTTTTAAATTCAGATTTCGAATGGAATTGAGCAGTGAAAAATGATGAAAAATAATTGCATTAATATTATCTTAAAAATCTTCTTTTTTTACCACTTGATTTCATACGAAAAGAATTTGAAAACTTATAAATTTTAGGTGTAAATACATTAGACGCAAAATAAAACGGTTTATACAGTTTGAATTCAACATTAAAATTCTATTTGATGAATTTTGAAATAATATTAAATCAATAGTACTAAGGCTGAAATAACATCTATCGATGTCATAGTAGTCAATATATGACCAAAAATAATATTTATTTCTGCAGTTGGATATATAATAATAGGTGGACGGTGTACCTCATAAAATTAGATAACAATCTCGACTTATCAATCATTTGTGAAAAAAAACAGATTTAGAAAACATTAATAAACAAAAAGTATGACCACATGGGCAATGAAGTCTACTCAGGTACTCGGTTTTCCACCTCGGATAAAAAAAATAGCTCTCTCAGAGTCTCAGGTACCTGACTCAACACAATTGAAACGGACGGTCCAGATTTACTCTCAGCCAGTGTCGGGATGACGCAGATGCCAGTATTATTTTTATGCATTTACGATTCGTGCGAAGTTAAAAGACGGATCATGGACCGTCCGTTTTTCAATTGTACTCAGTCAGGTAACTGAGGGGATGTGAATTCTCTATCAGATGTCGCAGTCCCACTCCCACCTCCAACTCTTTATTAATCCCTTCTCCTCTCTACTCTCCTCTAACCATCTCTTTTCTCTGCTTAAACCTCTACAAGTAATCAACAAAGAAAAATGCTAGAGGAAGCCATTCCTTCTATCTGGACCTCTCTTCTCAGCTGGTTCACCCCCGCCGTGTTCTTCGTGCTCCTCAACCTCGTCATTGGGACCATCGCCGTCACCTCCAAGGGGCGCTCCACCTCCTCCGCCACCGCAGCATCCTCTGCCGGAGATAGCTACGGCCGTGCCGGAGCGTTGACGCGAGCCCCCTCTCTCGTTCTAGACCAAATTCGCTCATTTAGCTTCTCTCGGTATGCTCATCATGAGATCCCCTCGGAAACCGGACACATCCAGTCGGAAAATGGTCCGGTAGCTGGAGGTGGTGGTTACGACGGCGGTCTCGGTAGAAGTGTTCTCACGAGGGCACCATCTCTGGTTCTTGACCGTCTCAGATCGTTTGGTCTATCGCGATTTGTCTCTGACGAGTATCAAGCTGAGACTGGAGAAGTAGTAGAACCAGCAACGGATGTGTTACCGGACTCTGCTTCACAAGGTATTGCTTTTAATTTGTGTTTTTATGGACTGTATCTCTAATTTCTTACTCAGTGTCGTTTGCTCTATCTTTATCTCTGGACATTTGTACTCGGGAAGTTTAAGCTTAAAATTTTAGTAGGTGGTATCTGTTTTATACATGGATAAACCGTAGCTTTTTACTTGATATGAAATAGTATTGTACAAAAGTTTGTAGAGAGAACAGTAACTTCAACCATGGATAGCAGTATTTCCAACTAAATTGAAGTATAACAATACCCATTCCAATAATCAAGAACTAAAAAAAAGTGATTGGGAAGGTTGGTCAAACAGATTTCTTTTGTTGTCTTTTGATAGAAATATCAGTTTCCTTATTTTTTTCCAAAGATGCCCTGATAATACAGCCTCAGAAAAATGGAGAAAAGACAAAGGAACAGTAATCGTCACTGTCAAGACTAAACAGTATATTAATTGTTATAGACAAAACAACTTTTTTCTGATTGAACAAAAATCCCTAGCAGTAAGTGTCTACATTGGCACAAAACAAAACAGCAATCAATTAAACAGATGTTGCATTTAATATTTGCAATGTTGATTTATAGACTATTGTCTAATTCATTTCCTTTTTATCATTCAGTGGAAGAGCATGAGCACCACATGGAGAGAAGCCACTCTGATGCACGGTCACCGGTGGCAAAACTGCCGGTGCGGATGAAGAAATCAGCAAGCCACAAGTCGGCGTTCTCACATTTTGAGGCAGTCGAGATCCCAAATCAGCAGACATTAGATGAGGATGATGGAGAAGTCGATGCAAAGGCAGATGATTTCATTAACAAATTTAGGAACCAGCTGAAGCTGCAACGGCTCGATTCAATCATCCGGTATAAGGAGATGCTCACTCGTGGAGCAGCCAATTAGTTTCTAGCATGAATAATGTAAGATGTAAAATTGGGGAAATTGAGGGGGTGGAAATTAGATAGTGATTAGTGAACCTCTTTTGTTCTGTTCTATGGTGTCAGACTTCATGTTTTATTTTTTTCTTCTCAACTTGCTTGTTTAGAATTTTTGGTCAGGTAATTAGTATCTTATTGTCATTTAAACATTTTATTTGTTTAGTTTAGGCTCCGTATGAAGCAGGAAAAATCCTCTGTATATTTGCACGCTAGACATGAATATTATTGAGCCGGGTTATTTTATGTAATTTACCTTATGGTCCTTCATAAATTGTATACCTCTGAGTAGTATACAATTTTACCTCCCCACTGTCTTATTGAGGTTGTAAATTAAATATTTGCCGTATCTAGTTTGCAAAGTGAAATGGTTGCCACAGAGATAGCAAAGGATGTGCCATTTTTTATACTAAAGTCGGTGGGATCAGCGATCGTAATTAATTTGCAAGTATTTTGTTCCGAACTGTTAGCATTTAAGGCTCCAGATCTAACATTGTACTTGTATTTGTACCCTTCGCACATGAACTTTTAGATCAAAGGTAAGCACTTTACAAAATAAATTACCATCGGTATTGTCGCTGCAGATTCGAACTGTGAATCTCAATGTAAGCGCTTTTACTGTAGTTAAGCAGTACAAGAGCCTTCGATCAGGACTAATTGTATTTAAGAGGAGGGATCAAGTTACAACAAATTTGAGTTACAACAAAATTACAACAATTATTTTTTCGATTTTCAAAGTCCAAATCGTTGATCCAAACCGTTCAACATGATATCTAAATAAAATGTGCTTGCAAATCAAATTTTATATTTTTTTGAATTTTTTTACTATTTATTAAGATGGGTACAAAAAATAGTCATATTCAGACCATTTAATTTTGTATCCATCTTAATAAATAGTAAAAAAATTCATAAAAATGTAAAATTTGATCTGCAAGTACATTTTATTTAGATAATCATGTTAAACGGTTTGGGTCGACGATTTGGACTTTGAAAATGAAAAAATAGTTGTTGTAACTTTGTTGTAACTTGATCCCTCCTCTTGTATTTAATTACAATTATAAATTGGAGAAACGATTTAACATGTGCAGCGCCTAATGTGACGAATAAGTCAGCTTGAAATGCGGCCTCTTAGGTAACACCAGCCGATCTGCCGAGTCCGCATCCTCTGTATTAACTTAAAGAGCATTTTTAATACATTTCGTATTTGAAAAATTAGATGCGAATATCCGTGTGGATATGAATACTGATATAGTTTTACGTTTCAATATATGTATCTGAATAATAGATATACACCATAGTTTAATATATATTATGAAAAAATTATGTATGCACATTATAATTAGATAAATATTATGAACTTTAGTATTTTTAATAATATTTTATATATTTTTTAATAAATATCTGATCCAAGCCGTATTGTATCCATATCCGTTTAATATTCTATCTATATCTGTATCCAAAAAATTAAGAAAAATATGAAAATGGTTTTATCACTATCATCTATGTTTTTACCCCTACATTAAGGTGATGCAAGAAGACTATCAATTGATATATTGTTTTTTTTTTTAATATGAACTGGGGATCAAGCCACCCAATACATTTCAAATTCTTGTGTATTAATAAGGAGAATTTCTCCACTTTGTGAGTTCCAAACTCACGACTTCTCACATGAAAGTCATATACTTTTGCCACTATACCAAAGGCAAGTTCTTCCAATTATTGGTTGGTGAGTTGTACCTTTTGATATTGCTAAGTCTGACCAGGACAAAACATAAATGTCTCGCGTAAAGAAATGAAGAAAATGTGCCTGCATTTCTCTAACTACGTCTGTTATAGCTTTCCATATTTTGAAGCTAACCATATAGCCTATCCATGTACAAGGAAAAATCTTGGAAATGGCAAATTACAAACTTTTCAGGTGTCCGAGCAAATCCTGAGTCAATTTGATAGTCTGACAGCATTTCTCTGCATAATAAAACAGACTAAAGATTTCGTAAAAATAGCATACACAAAATTGTTTTATTGATGAATTTTCTAATAGTGGTGGGCTGTTTATTTCCTAAAAATAGCGTAAGCAAATTG
>JAJGRW010000776.1:105018-152326 GCA_025461045.1 Carex parvula
GCCGTCACCTCCAAGGGGCGCTCCCTCCTCCGCCACCGCAGCATCCTCTGCCGGAGATAGCTACGGCCGTGCCGGAGCGTTGACGCGAGCCCCCTCTCTCGTTCTAGACCAAATTCGCTCATTTAGCTTCTCTCGGTATGCTCATCATGAGATCCCCTCGGAAACCGGACACATCCAGTCGGAAAATGTTCCGGTAGCTGGAGGTGGTGGTTACGCCGGCGGTCTCGGTAGAAGTGTTCTCACGAGGGCACCATCTCTGGTTCTTGACCGTCTCAGATCGTTTGGTCTATCGCGATTTGTCTCTGACGAGTATCAAGCTGAGACTGGAGGAAGTAGTAGAACCAGCAACGGATGTGTTACCGGACTCTGCTTCACAAGGTATTGCTTTTAATTGTGTTTTATGGACTGTATCTCTAATTTCTTACTCAGTGTCGTTTGCTCTATCTTTATCTCTGGACATTTGTACTCGGGAAGTTTAGCTTAAAATTTTAGTAGGTGGTATCTGTTTTATACATGGATAAACCGTAGCTTTTTACTTGATATGAAATAGTATTGTACAAAAGTTTGTAGAGAGAACAGTAAACTTCAACCATGGATAGCAGTATTTCCAACTAAATTGAAGTATAACAATACCCATTCCAATAATCAAGAACTAAAAAAAAGTGATTGGGAAGGTTGGTCAAACAGATTTCTTTTGTTTGTCTTTTGATAGAAATCTCAGTTTCCTTATTTTTTTCCAAAGATGCCCTGATAATACAGCCTCAGAAAAATGGAGAAAAGACAAAGGAACAGTAATCGTCACTGTCAAGACTAAACAGTATATTAATTGTTATAGACAAAACAACTTTTTTCTGATTGAACAAAAATCCTAGCAGTAAGTGTCTACATTGGCACAAAACAAAACAGCAATCAATTAAACAGATGTTGCATTTAATATTTGCAATGTTGATTTATAGACTATTGTCTAATTCATTTCCTTTTTATCATTCAGTGGAAGAGCATGAGCACCACATGGAGAGAAGCCACTCTGATGCACGGTCACCGGTGGCAAAACTGCCGGTGCGGATGAAGAAATCAGCAAGCCACAAGTCGGCGTTCTCACATTTTGAGGCAGTCGAGATCCCAAATCAGCAGACATTAGATGAGGATGATGGAGAAGTCGATGCAAAGGCAGATGATTTCATTAACAAATTTAGGAACCAGCTGAAGCTGCAACGGCTCGATTCAATCATCCGGTATAAGGAGATGCTCACTCGTGGAGCAGCCAATTAGTTTCTAGCATGAATAATGTAAGATGTAAAATTGGGGAAATTGAGGGGGTGGAAATTAGATAGTGATTAGTGAACCTCTTTTGTTCTGTTCTATGGTGTCAGACTTCATGTTTATTTTTTTCTTCTCAACTTGCTTGTTTAGAATTTTTGGTCAGGTAATTAGTATCTTATTGTCATTTAAACATTTTATTTGTTTAGTTTAGGCTCCGTATGAAGCAGGAAAAATCCTCTGTATATTTGCACGCTAGACATGAATATTATTGAGCCGGGTTATTTTATGTAATTTACCTTATGGTCCTTCATAAATTGTATACCTCTGAGTAGTATACAATTTTACCTCCCCACTGTCTTATTGAGGTTGTAAATTAAATATTTGCCGTATCTTAGTTTGCAAAGTGAAATGGTTGCCACAGAGATAGCAAAGGATGTGCCATTTTTTATACTAAAGTCGGTGGGATCAGCGATCGTAATTAATTTGCAAGTATTTTGTTCCGAACTGTTAGCATTTAAGGCTCCAGATCTAACATTGTACTTGTATTTGTACCCTTCGCACATGAACTTTTAGATCAAAGGTAAGCACTTTACAAAATAAATTACCATCGGTATTGTCGCTGCAGATTCGAACTGTGAATCTCAATGTAAGCGCTTTTACTGTAGTTAAGCAGTACAAGAGCCTTCGATCAGGACTAATTGTATTTAAGAGGAGGGATCAAGTTACAACAAAATTACAACAATCATTTTTTCGATTTTCAAAGTCCAAATCGTTGATCCCAACCGTTCAACATGATATCTAAATAAAATGTGCTTGCAAATCAAATTTTATATTTTTTTGAATTTTTTTACTATTTATTAAGATGGGTACAAAAAATAGTTATATTCAGACCATTTAATTTTGTATCCATCTTAATAAATAGTAAAAAAATTCATAAAAATGTAAAATTTGATCTGCAAGTACATTTTATTTAGATAATCATGTTAAACGGTTTGGGTCGACGATTTGGACTTTGAAAATGAAAAAATAGTTGTTGTAACTTTGTTGTAACTTGATCCCTCCTCTTGTATTTAATTACAATTATAAATTGGAGAAACGATTTAACATGTGCAGCGCCTAATGTGACGAATAAGTCAGCTTGAAATGCGGCCTCTTAGGTAACACCAGCCGATCTGCCGAGTCCGCATCCTCTGTATTAACTTAAAAGAGCATTTTTAATACATTTCGTATTTGAAAAATTAGATGCGAATATCCGTGTGGATATGAATACTGATATAGTTTTACGTTTCAATTATATGTATCTGAATAATAGATATACACCATAGTTTAATATATATTATGAAAAAAATTATGTATTCACATTATAATTAGATAAATATTATGAACTTTAGTATTTTTAATAATATTTTTATATATTTTTTAATAAATATCTGATCCAAGCCGTATTTGTATCCATATCCGTTTAATATTCTATCTATATCTGTATCCAAAAAATTAAGAAAAATATGAAAATGGTTTTATCACTATCATCTATGTTTTTACCCCTACATTAAGGTGATGCAAGAAGACTGTAGACACCTCTTATGTTACAATTGATATATTGTTTTTTTTTTTTTAATATGAACTGGGGATCAAGCCACCCAACACATTTCAAATTCTTGTGTATTAATAAGGAGAATTTCTCCACTTTGTGAGTTCCAAACTCACGACTTCTCACATGAAAGTCATATACTTTTGCCACTATACCAAAGGCAAGTTCTTCCAATTATTGGTTGGTGAGTTTTTTTTTGAGAAAAATACCCGTAGGTTGCTTGAATTAAACTGAGAAATATAATGTTTGTTACAAGGCTACTCTTAGCCCCTCTGATTCATCATAGCCTGTAGAAAATAAAGGTTTATGCCTACCTTTTCCTTCTATCCTAAAACAAACTATTACAAAGATGTTCATGAATTGGTATTCTGCCCTTGGATGCTAAAAAAACGAGAATCTATTCTTGACTGGAGATTGACTTCCCTGGCCTGTCGCTCATCTGAAGTTAGAGTTAAATTTCTCATGTTTCTGCGCGCCCAATTTGCTAACATATGTGGCTGATGCGTTGCTTCTCTTTTTACATGATAGATTTTCACTACCTCCTTCAAACTATCTATAGCTTGGAGACAATCTGTGATCTTGTCTTCAGCTTGCCAGGATGGTAAATCGTTGAGATTTTTGTCTTGGAGCACTTGTACCAATTTTAAACAATCTGTGTATATCGCAAAATTGAGAGTATTCCCTGTTTGCTGCTGTACCTGAATTAGTTGTAGGGCCTCAAGTATTGCACATGTTTCGGCATGAAACGGATCCTGTGTTGTCAGAGTCTTGCAACCTGCTGTGCTCATTTGCCCGTACCTATCATAACATACCAGAGCAGTCCCCGTCTTTTTTGATGTTTCCCAAGAGGCATCTACCAGTATAGGTACCCTACCGGCTGGTACTGTTGTTACTGGTATCAACACTAAATCTGAGTTCCGGTTGCTCGCTGTAGCGGTTGTCGTGATTGGTTTGTCCATTGCTTTGGATTGGGCTATGATTCCTGCTGGTGTTGGTTTCTTGTCGGTGAATAGTTGTTCGTTCCGAGCCTTCCACAAACACCACAGCATATTGCAGAACTTGGATATTTGCTGATCCGTTAGGTCGTGCACTGTTTCCATCAGCGCTGTTGGGAAATCCGGCGGTAGGTCATCCACCCGCAATGGGAATTGCGAGCTGCACCAGGTTGCCCGTGACAAAGGGCAGGAGAATAGCAAGTGCATGAGCGTCTCATCTGCTTGTTGGCATCTCTTACATATGGCCTCTATTGCAGGTATCCGTTTATGGAGTGCATGGGCGGTTGCTAAGCCGTCATGGATCGCTCTCCATAAGAAGGTTCTTACTCTCGGCATAACATCCTTCCAGATCCATATGCTTTTGAATGCCTCTTTCATGTGTTGTGTGTAATGGTGCGTCACCACCTGATGCTCACGTAGTTTGACATAACCTGCCTTTGCCGAGTACCGGCCTGTGGTGCTCGGAAGCCAAATGAGTCTGTCCATCGCATATGGTCCTCTACTCGGAGTTGATGTTGATGTTAGGATATTTCCTATTGCTTCCCCTCCGAGAAGTCTGCTAATTTTTGTTTGGTCCCATTGTTGGTCTTGGGAATTAAAGAGGTCTGCCACTGTTGTGATTTGCTGTTCGGCAGCGATGATTCTTTGTAACTGCCATTCATCAAACCATGGTTGGTTTACCGCTTTAATGTTGGTACCCGTCCCTATTTTCCACTTTACCTCTTGTTCAAAGAAATCTTTGAGTTGCTGGATCGACTTCCAAAACCTTGTTGATCGGGTAGTGTTTTTGATATCCCAGAACCCCCCTCTTGGGAAGTACTTGGCACGTACTATATGTACCCATAATCTGTTCTGATTCGCTGCTAGTTGCCATACCATTTTTAGCAGGAGTGCCTTGTTAAAAAGCCCCACATCTCTAATATTCAAACCGCCATCTTCTTCTTTCTGGCATGCCTTTGCCCATGAGATTAATGTCAGGTATCTCGTTTTTCCAACTTTTCCCCATAAGAAACTCCTTATTAGTCTAGTGATGGCTTGAATCGTGTTTGGTGTGAGACTGTCTACTGACATATAATAAACCGGGATTGTGAGTAGCACCGATTTAATTAAAGTCAAGCGTCCCGCATAGGATAGTGAGTTCATTTTCCAGCCGGCCAATTTTTGGTAGAACTTATCGATCAGGAGTTTCTGTGTTAGGTCTTCCCGGGTTGTTTGCTGGGAGAGGAGAGTCCCCAGATACTTTTCGGTATAGTCCGCCTGCCGTGCCTGAAATCGGTTTGCTACTTCTCCTTTACACTGTTCTTCACAGTTCTGGCTGAACCATAGCACTGATTTCGCAGGGTTGACTGCTAGACCCGAAAAGAGTCTGAATTCTTCCAAAATTTCTTGTAGGTGTTGTATCTCAGTCACTGTTGCTTCTCCCATGAGCATTACATCATCCGCATACAATACGTGTGTCAATATTGGTGCTGATGGTGCAATTTTTAACCCGCGGATTGTGCCGTTTGCTTGTGCCATTTGAATCCTCTTTGTAAAGAATTCCATGGCCAATATAAACAAATATGGGGATAAAGGGCAGCCTTGCCGTAATCCCCGAGTTGGTTTTATAAATCCATCTCCTCTGCCATTAATCAGGATTGTTATTGTGCTATCCTCCAGACAATTCATAATGATTTGAATTAGCTTTGTTGGGATATTTACTGCTTCCATTGCTGCTTTCAGAAAAGGCCAAGCGATCATGTCGAATGCTTTATTGATGTCTGCCTTTAACATAAACGATTGGCCTTGAAATCTATTTCCCCCAAAGGAGTGTACAATCTCCTTGATGAGGATAATATTATCCGCAATGCTGCGACCTTTCAGGAACGCAGTTTGGTTAGGGGAGATAATTTCCCCCATGTGCATTTGCAGTCTAAGAGAGATAATTCGCATGAATAGTCGGTAGATCAGATTCCCGACTGTTATCGGGCGAAACTGTCTCGGAGTTTGGGCATCTTCGGTTTTTGGGATTAGAGTAATATAGCTTGCTAACCATTCTTTTGGGGCTCGGCCTGTAGAGAAAACCACATTTATTTCTTTTGTTATTTCATTTTTGAAAGAGGGCCAGAATTTCTGTAGCAACCTTGCTGTTAGGCCGTCGGGACCTGGAGATTTATCAGGTCCCATGGAGAAAAGGGCCCGCGCTACTTCATATTCAGTTGGGCCCGAAGTTAGGTACTGGTGGGCCTCTTGTGGGATTTGTTTGAATTCTAGGTCCGTAAATTTTTCAAAAAATAACTTTTGGTCGAGAGGTGTGGTTGGCTGAGCAGGGCTATATATATTTTTAAAATAATCAACGAAAATCTTACGAACTTCATGCGCATCTGAAACCGTCAAACCGCTGTCAGTGACGATGCGAGTAATACGGTTGTAACGTCGCCTATGCGTAGCTGTTGCGTGGAAAAAGGTGGTATTCCGGTCCCCTTCTGTGTGCCATTGCACTCTTACTCGTTGTTGCCAGTATAGTGCTAATTCATCTTCTGCTTTTGCATATTCTAATAACAGCCTCTCTTCTAAGGCCGAATCTTGCACTGCTGGGTGTTGTGCTTGAACTTGCAAGATGTGCTGTTCCAATATGGTTAGTCGATTTTTTGGATTTATTTGCATCTTGGCCCAGGTTTTTATGTCATGCTGAACATTTGTAATTCTTTCCTTCCATGTCATGCCTCTGGATCGGTTCCAACCATCTTCACATACCTTTTGGAAGCCTTCCGTGGTGAACCACCAATTTTCTATGCGGAACCTCGATACGCCCCGTATATGATTTTGGAGCCTTATCAGTATAGGTGCGTGATCACTATGAAGGCGTGGTAGATGATTGACATGTGCACTTGGGTATAGCAAGCACCATTGCACTGTCACTACGGCTCGGTCCAATCGTTCATGTATTGCATTTGAAGCATTTGGCTTGTTGGTCCAAGTAAAAGCTGGGCCTTTATACCCGAGATCTTTCAATCCCGAGTCAAACAAGAACTGTCGAAATCTCCGATTATTTGGATTTAGGGTTGGGTTGCCACCATATTTGTCCGTTGTCGTGGGAATGGCATTGAAATCTCCCACGACACAAACAATTGTTTCTCTGTTGACAACTTCTTCTATGTGGCGCCATATGGCTTCATTTCTTGTATGAGAGGGGTCCCCATAAATACACAGTAAAGTCCACTTTGGTTTGTCAGCAGGTTGAATTATCGCATGGATGAGGTTTTTGTTCTGGCTAATGATAGTGAGGTTGGTGTGGTGGTCCCAGATTAGCCAAAGACCGCCCGAGCGGCCTCGGGATGGGACACAGGAGAAGTTTTGGAGAGGTAGATGTTGTGAGAAGGTGTTGGATTTTTGGAGCGAGCATTTTGTTTCCGAGACGAAAGCTACATTAGCCCTCGTCGATTCCAGGAGTCTATTTAGGAATTGTCTTGTCCGGAGCCCCCCGACACCCCGGCAATTCCAACTAAGGATATTCATGGCCCTAGTGGAGATGAGTCTCTTTCGCTCATCTCCACTATTCTTTTTTTGCTAATCCGAGTGTTCTCTCGGGCCCCCACGGGCGTCTCTAAATTGAGGCCATCCCGGCCAACAATTTGATATCCCGGCAAAGTTGAGGTCGATGTCTGTGTTTGTGTTCTTTTCGGTGGTGGGAAAAGTGGGTGCTGTGTGGCGGTGGTGAGTGTCTGTTCATGGCTGCTGGTAGATGGTTCTGTGTATTGATGAGATGTGCCTTGATTTGGTGATGTAGGTGGCGGTTGAGTGGTATGGTGGTTTGTTTGCTTGGGAAGCATTGTGTAGTCGTTGATCCATGGTTTAACCTTGAGGTTAGCTATTTCACTCATTCCTTCTCGGTCTCTGAAACGTGGGTCTATTTTTAGCCGCTCAAGTCTAATTTTTTCTGTGCAGTTTTGGTGTTCGTGGCCAATGGTTGCACAAAAAAGGCATACTCGGCTTAATCATTCGTATACCACTAAAACCTGGAGGGGTCCTAGTACCGGGTGCTCAACTTGAATGGTGTCTTTGAGTTTGTTTTCAATAGGCACGGCAACTTTTACCCTATAAAATTTTTGCCCTCCTCCTACCATTTCATCTACTGCTGTGAGAAGGGTGCCAACGTCTTGTGCTATGAGATTAATACCTTCTTTAGAGAAAAGCCCCAGTGGTATTTTGTGCAGCTGTACCCAAACTTCCATTTGCGAGACCGTCGGATTTGTCTTGTCTGTCAAGTTAGCTACCTTCTTGAGAGCTACGACCTCTCCACGGTACGACCATACTCCTTTGTTTAGTATTCTGTGTAATTCATTTTCAGATGTGAATTGCACCAGGAATGTGTTGTCTTGCAGTAAAGAGAACGAGGTATCTGTGTCTGCCGCCCATGCTCGTTTCATCAGTTGGGCAAACTGTCCTTCGGCCACCGGCCTGTCAGTCATGACCCGAGCTAAAATGCACTTAGATAGGTCTCTTGTGTCAAGCCCTTCAGTAGGGATGGCGAGTGGTGTGTTTGAGGTGGAGGTGAGTGCCGCAAATTTCTCTATGAGCTGTTCATCTGTGATTTCCATTTTTGCTCTTGGTAGTTCGTGTGTGTTATGTGTTGTAGTTGGTGATAGAGAGATGGTGGGATGGTCTCTGTTGTTTTTGTATTTGAATGGTTTTGCCAGTGGGCTGTGCAGTGGTAGCTGAGAGAAGGAATTGGGCTTAGATTTTATTGCTGAAATTTGGGCCTTCTCATTAATACAGGGTTCAGGGCCAGCCTGTGGACAGACATAACGGTCCTTTTCTTTCTGTAAATTGAGAGCTGTTTCTTTCAGTCTTTTTGGTTTCGGTCGTAAAGACTCAGAGGAATGGGAATGGTGCTCAGTAGAGTAATTTTCGAGTTTTGCTACTCTGTTGCTATCTGCTTCATTTGTTGCTTTCCAAAATGGGCTTGGCGTGGTCTGGGTCAGATTTGGCGCCATTATCAGGAAATCGCCAACTGTAAAAGCAATTAGTATATCTGGGTTTAATGTGGTTGGGATGCTGCGTGTAGAACTTTCCTGTGTTTTGTCTGTATGCTCTTTTGTCTGAGAGCTTGTTTGACTTCCATTTTGGGCTAGCTTTTCTGGTTGCATTGGTTTTTGGGAGTGGTGTTGGGTAGGATCCTCTGTGGCCAGCAGTTTGGGGCTTTCAGTGGGTCTCGTGTGGTTAGTGGTGGTGTCGACCGGGTCAACTTGTGCCGGCGTTTCATCCGAGTCGGAGAAATCTGAGAAGGGGTACGGCGGTGAGTATGGAGGGGAGGGTGGGTTGTCTCGTGTCCAGTACTCCTGTAACTTGTCGTGAGCTGCTATTAGTGATGTTCGGGCAAAATCCGGGTGGTTCCCTATCTCTGCGAACAGGTTCCGTTGATCTAAGGTAGTGAAGGTCGCCTCCTTCGGTAACCTTATGTTATAGTCCCAGTGTATTACGCGGATATACCATTCCTTCCATTGGCTGCTGTAGGGTAGTGATGATTTGAATGGAATCCTTCTTGGGTCGATGCATTTCATCCAAAGTCGGAGGCATGTCCGATCTTTGCCCGTGATGTGTCTATCATCTATTATGGTCACCTCTCCAAAATCCGACACGACTTGGCATATGAAGGAGGTGTCCCAGAAGTCTAGTGGAAAGTTTGTAATCTCTATACGCACGTTAAACCGTTTCGGTTGGTAGTAGGCGTCTTCATCGACTCGCCAATGGTGGAAACTCCACCCATTTGCTGCTCCCCATTGCGTCCCGGCTTCAATTGCATCGTTTTTGTCTATGCCGTCGGGTAGGGCAATGAGGTAGACTTCCGAAGCATAATTTATGAAGGGGTAGTTCAGATAAATACCACCATATGTTCGTGATAAGTAGTATTGCACATCAGTGATTGTACCCCCTCCATTTCGGTTTTGCCTTTCTGCCATGACCTGTATGGACCGGCTGAGCTCATCTGTAAGGCGCTGGTGCGTTTCATTGGTATCCAAGTAGATGCACCCAGTCGTTACTTGATGTTCACATAATGGGAAAGCAACCATGTTGAGTCTGGTGGCTTGAGCACTGTGTATTTTAGTGTAGAGTGAGGGAGTAGTTGTAGTAGTACGTGGAATGAGAGAATTATAATAGGAGGTGGTTTGTGTGTGTGATAACCAAAGCCGAGATTTGGGTTGGTGAGAAAGGCAGTTAATGGTAGCAATGAATGTTCCAAAGTGCTATATAAAAAGTTTTAAGGTGAGAGGAAAGATATGGTCGTCGCAGTAGGGTACTGTGGAGTTCTTGAATGCACGGTTTGATTGATGGGGACAGAGGTCGGTGTGGATTACTCTATCCTGTCTGTTGAAAGGAAGCTGCGGTTGGTTTTGTCGTAGGGGTGACGGTTTGCTACGTCTTGTCGGAGAAGACAACTATCTCCATCCTGACCAGAAGTCATCCAATATGGATTGCCACGGCATCCACTATTGAGTGATAGTATTGGTTGGTGAGTTGTACCTTTTGATATTGCTAAGTCTGGCCAAGGACAAAATGTGCCTGCATTTCTCTAACTACGTCTGTTATAGCTTTCCAAGATTTTTCCTTTTGATAAATGTCTCGCGTAAAGAAATGAAGAAAATGTGCCTGCATTTCTCTAACTACGTCTGTTATAGCTTTCCATATTTTGAAGCTAACCATATAGCCTATCCATGTACAAGGAAAAATCTTGGAAATGGCAAATTACAAACTTTTCAGGTGTCCGAGCAAATCCTGAGTCAATTTGATAGTCTGACAGCATTTCTCTGCATAATAAAACAGACTAAAGATTTCGTAAAAATAGCATACACAAAAATTGTTTTATTGATGAATTTTCTAATAGTGGTGGGCTGTTTATTTCCTAAAAATAGCATAAGCAAAATTGTTTTTATTGATATCAGTAGCCTATCTAGGTACATGTTTGTTGGCTTGTAGTTAAAACTTGCGTAAGCTAGAAGACTCAGTCCAATGGTCAATAGATGAGGTGTTTTATTTCATAGATTGATTTGTTTTTGGTTGGTGGTAGGGGTGCAAACGGATTCGACACTGGTAAAATCTTATCCGTATTTGTTTTTATTTTTCGGATAAGAATTGGATATTAAACGGATATGGATCGAATATCCGTTTTTTTTTTTATAATGGTGAATAATATATTTTTTTTCATAATATATATTAAATTATATGATAAACATCTACTATTTGAATATAAATAATTAAAATTTAAAATTATATCTGTATCCTTATCCACATAAATATTCGGATATCGGATATCTGTATCTAATTTTGATACGGATCCGGACGGATAATATCCGATCCGTTTGCACCCCCAGTTGGTGGTGGTCTTTTATACGAGAAATTAGGAGTGTAGAAACATATACCAATTAGAGTAATAATAAGAAACAGGTGGTACGTATGGATCACTCATGTTAAAAAAAAAATAGAAGGCAGACTATAAGGCAATGTATAATTGGTACTCCCTGTTTTGTTTATTTTAGACTGGGATAGTGGGATTAGTTGGCCGTTGATGCTCTTTACGAAGGTTAATTAATTAGTCTGTCGGTACTATTACTCCTGTTCACACTTGAGTGATTGAATCCCTATTTATTTCTTTGCCCGCCTTGAAAAATTATTCTATAATAGTTAATAAATCACATAATGCTAAAAGTATTATTTAGTTTCACCTAAATGCTCTAGTGCAAATTGAGGCATGATTAATAATAAGAAAAAAAAGATGTTTCATTGACTGCAATACACTAACAGTAGATGAAGAAAGATGGTTCTCACGGGATAAAAAATGTCAAAATTTAACCTTTTAACCCAATTCTAATATCATTTTAGCTTGAACACAACGGTTGATGAGCTAGCAGGTACCGCCCATAAGTCATATCGGCATAGCATCAAATTGACAAAAACAAACAAAATATTCTATAATTGAACTTATCGCCTACCAAATTTTAATATCATGCCCAACCATCTAGCGTATAATTTGGTTATGCCAAATAGAGGACTCCAAAGGATAATCATATATAACAGTACAATCCAAATAGGAAGTCAACACGATACAAAACCAATTATTAAAAGGACTTCAAAAGGGTAATTAATAGATTCTGCCGCTTACCATATCCTTTAATCTGGCCATAAATTATACATACATAGAACTCAAATCAATAAAGCCATAAAGAGGGTTTCCAAAGAACTTGCAAAGAGGCAAAACTGTAACTGTAAGTAAGAATGAGGAACACAATATCACCAAGATCACAGCCCTCCATCAAGCATCAAATAATCAAAAGATCAAGATTGATTAACGAAGCAATTAACGCTGCATTAGCAGTTGGAGTTTCCAATATAGAGAATAGCAGAATAAGAATGTAATTTGTGAAAATTACAACGGTTTTAGTGCAGCTTTTGTAAAATTAAGAGCTGAAATCAATCAAAATCAATTCTTTCTTTCATCCAAACCACAATATAGACAATCAATATTACAACCACATATGAACAGAGCTACAATATACAATGACCGTGACCTTCATTTTCTATAACCAAAACCCAATTGAAAATAATTATACTAGTAAAAAAAAGCAATGATATTAAGAACTAAAAAATAAAAATTGAAGGAAAAAATCTAAACAAAAACTATACAAACTGAGAGATCAAAACTGGCAAAGATCTAAAAGAGTGTGCAACCCATTAACAAACTGTTTGAATAGTAAGGGATGGAATTTTTCTATGTAATCGACTCTTCAAATGTCTAATTTTTGCCTCAACCCTGGCCGTAAATCCTATTTTTGTTTCTTGCCGCGCCTTTGACCTCTCTCTCTTCCACATGTCATGATCCTCCAAGTCCTTTTTATAATACTTGATTTCCTGTATCACATGGTGATCCAATGGGTTGCATGCACGCTGATACGAGATGTGTGCCAAATATGGCAAATTACAAACTACTGCAATGAAAAGAGAAGATAACCAGTATACGGCTGTGGGACCTAACGCTTCTACCAGTATTTGAAATGCGTTGCCAGATATCAATGGAGAGGCTGCACCATAGGCAAGGAGAAACAGGTACCAGGATGCAATACTGCCCCAGACAAAGAGATGTTGAATCCAAGTGAAATGGGACATGGTGAGTGCAATTTGGATATTTACAGCCCAAATAATGCACGTGAACATGGCAGTACCTACAGCTGCCATGTCAGCAGTTTGACCATCAGAACGGAAGGCAGACTCACTGGAGAAGATTGAAACAGAGAGGAAGTATAGCACCAGGGAGGAGTAGAGGCCATTGCCCATCCACCCGAGGATGCGGTACCAGTCAAAGAACAGATTCTTTGTACCCTGCTGGTACAGGGCAGGAAACTGTGTACCAAAGACAAATAGTTATGTTTTTGTTAAACTTCTGGGGTCATTTTTGTTGACAAGTTTTGAAAGGATTAAGAACATAAAAATTCAATTTTGAGTGCTTTAAAATAATATTTGTTAGCTAAAATTTATACCTTTATTCTAGGACACTTCTGCAGCTTTTTTTTTTATAAAATTAGTTCTAAATGTTAATGTTCGAACAATTGTGCTAATTCATGGTATGCAAAACAAACATGTGGTAATTCTGCACTGAGTTCTTATTGAGATAGTTGGGATCCCATTAACTATTTAGGTTTGTTCTATTCCTTTTATCATTTACTGGCATCCACTGGTAAGGGATGGTAAGGAAGACCTTTATAGAAGACATGCATCAAGGCATTACCTGTAAACAAACTTCTGATGAGACATCTTGCTCAAAAGCACCAAGAGATATTACTGGTAAAGATGTCAAAACCACATTGAAGAGAAGCATATACCAGTCATCATAGACTGATTGGCCAGAGAATCCCGTAAAAGCCTCAAAGTAGAATATTGTGAGGCCAAAGGCTATGTTCTTGTAGAAGAAGTAGCATATCTGTTCGTCATTTGAAAAAGCATTTTAGTACTAGAATTAAAGGAGCTCAATTCTGAGTAGTATGCACCCACAAATGACAACAGTATATTTACTAAATCTATACCATTTGAGCAACTCTTTTGTAGCACCAGTGGCCATGTACAACAAGAAGCCGCTCTAGAAACCGAAATTGGGAAATAGCAAAGTCACTGGCCATGACAGCCTGTATCAATAAATAAATAAATAAATATATATGTAGACAGACAGACAGGTTGATAAATGAACAAAAGAATTATTTACAAAGTAATGATAGTTTCAAATGACAAGAATAGTTTGTAGTTTGCTTCGAACCTGCACATTTTAGGTATGTTGGAATCTCCGCTGGGGCAACATGACTGGACTTAAAAAATTAGGAGAATTCAATACCAATTTGCACAAAATTTGCATCTTTTAACTCACAATTGAAGTTGAGACACGTTTGACTCAAAGTGATGTCAATGTAAGGAACTGGTTATGGCAACTTTTGTTTAAATTGTATTGATTTTCTAATTTCTCTCAACCAGCAAATGTGACAACCAAGATCCCGATTTTCAGAGACAGAGGTAGAGGTTTATCTTTACCTGCATTCCTTCCACACCACTTATACCCACACCAATATCAGCCTCTTGAATCATTCCCACATCATTTGCACCATCTCCTACAGCTAGTGTTGTCTTACCTGTACCTTCCTTCACAAGCCTTGTCACCTGAGCAAAAAAGAAACAATAAATTGAATAAAAATGAAGTAAAAAAGTAACATAAGCTCAAAAGTTAACATGCAGCTACCAAAAAGATAGTAAAGCCTCTTTCTTAATCAAGCTTTTGCCCTCTGCTGTATAATAAACCAACCAGCAAAAGAGCAAAAACTGTATTTTAGTTAATACTAGAATTTACTAGGTTAAAGTTTTTTATTGATCAGATGATACCAGAGCCTTCTGTTTGGGGGACACACGGCAGCAGATGACAGAGGCACAGTTGACAGCGAGTTCAAGAAATCGAGCCTTCAAGTCATCCTGAAGGGTATGTGTCAAAGCCTTCCCGTCTATAATTAAAGCAAAGGCAGCATGCGGGTCCCGCTCAAGCTTGACCATCTGGATGGCATTGGAAATCTGGAGGGAGAGGTTCTCCTTCACTGCCTGCTCAGAAAACAAAACTTAACACCTCTTAAAGTTTCCTTGTTTGTTTCTTTGTAAGTCTACTCAGCCTACCTACATACTCTCAGGCGAAGCCCTGTTGTGGAAGTGTGGTTGATTATTAACAGGGAACCAGTTCTGAACCTTGTCTACCTTTCTGCCCGATTTGCCCTTACATTTCTTATGTTTTGCATTTTCTTTGGTTATTGGAAATTTGGTTAGTTGGTGTCTAATTGGGCACCTGATCCGTGGTAGTATATTATATAAAATTTAAAAATCCAATTTTTATGGTGCATCCAACTCTTATGGTACATATTTTTGCAAATATTATTCAAATTAAAATTAAAATTATAGATTTATTTCAACTAATTAGATAGAGCGTGTATCAGATTAGAGTCAATTTAAAATTTCAATAGGCCATTCATCATAAAGCCATTAAAACTCTATTGTTCAATATTTAAAATTGTTTGATGGAAGGATTAAAATCTTTTAAATTGAACCAGACTCGATAGACACCCTATCTAAATAATTGAGAACATATCTACAATTTTAATTTTTTAATTCGAATAATATATATGTAGCATAAAAATTGGATAAACCATAAAAGTTGGTTTACGCTAAATTTACCCATAACTTTAATAATTTATCTTTTTGTTTTGTTTTTCATATTTTTCTGTAGAGAGGAGCCAGGGTTTGTTTGGTCCGTTTAGATAATATTGAACTGAACTGAACTGGTGAACGATACCAAAATAAACACTCTGGTGCTAGTGTGATATCCATGGCTGCACAACAATAGTAAAAATGAAATTTTCCTTTGCTCATTTGTAAGGAAATTGATGCAAAGAGAAACAGAAGTCCCTTATTGGTAATGTAACAAGGAATTCACCGAAACACGGAACATATGGATTCCACCTCTTCTTGCAATAACTTCAAAAAATAGAGAAGTACACAAATTTGCACCTGTTTAGCATTTGGTTGTGTAGGATCGCTGGGTGCTGCAGATAGACAGATTTGTTTCATTCCTTGCCTAAGCAAGCTGCAAGCATATCTGGAACAGACAAAATGCCACTAAACAGTTAAAAGAATATTGTTATTTAAATCTCACAAGACCAAAATTTAGTACAAAATGTCTTACGATACTCCCATAGTTAAGTTCATTACCAAAATGAGATTAACAAGAATCATCTCTTTCACTGATAAAAGATACTACGGGCAACTTGCAAGACGGAAGTGTGGTTGAGAGTATATACTCAATATTATGACCCCAGACTACCAGGTTGTACAATTTTTCCAATCAATCGTTATATTTGAGTTTTAAAGTACCCGATGTTAATCGCGGTTTCCATCTTATCACCCGTCAGAACCCAGATCTTGAGACCAGCTTGAGCCAACTTATCTATGCACTGTGGCACCTAATAAGACAACAAAAAGGTTTATCTTAAAGGGAATATCTGATAACTGGTTTTATAATGCACACTGAGTAAACAGCTGGCACTACAGGACTAAATCCCAATGTATGGTTGCATTCTGGCATCTAACAATAACTTCGAGTCTATGCAGCGCCTTGATATTCAGTTGAATATAGTTCTTCTAAAAAAATTAAATAAAGAGAAAATCATAGAAAAACATTGTACCATTGAGGCTCTATACCGCCAATTGAATATTGGATTTGGCCAACATTGAAATTTTTTGACTAAAAGTATATTTTAAAGACCATTGGAGCCACTACTTACTCCTCTTTGCAATTTATCCTCTACAGCTGTAGCCCCCACGAGAATTAATTCCTTCTCCATCAACTCGGCAACGCGCTCGAGCTGCACATCTCTATCGGCCCCTAATGAAGTTTTAGCTTTAACAAACTCAGCATTCCAAGCTAAATATTCAGATTCCTCCAATACTCTATAGGAAAGTGCCAAAGTACGTAGACCTGCCTCCCCGTACTCGCTCAGATGCCTTGTAGTGTCCACCTCAAATGTTCTCCCAGTTTTGGAGAGCCTCTCAAATATGATACTGTTCATTTTTCACACAGAAAAGCTGTGTTATGCAATGTATATATTTTGTAAAATTTAGGAATCAGCAGTATAAGATATTAGTACCTGTCAGCTCCTTTGCATAGGAGAAGAATTTGGCCAGATTCGTCTCGCACGATCACTGACATTCTCTTTCTTTTGCTATTGAATTCTAACAAATTCAGAACTTTGAACTCCCTGAATTAAAATACAGAAATAATTAAATTATGTAAAGTTATACTGTGTTTATATCCCACAATATATCTCTGATTTCTGATCTTCATTTCTAAAGGACATCTGTACCGTAGTTGGCATCAATCCATACCAAAGGAATTAGACACCAGTCTTTATTAACAGAAATAGCTAAATCTAAGAAAGTGAGCAAAAGTATAACAAAAGAATCCAGAAACGGGAATTTAAAGAGAGCAAACCAAAAAAAAAATATAGGTCTGGTAACACTCAAAAACATTTTTCTCTATAGAGGTGGTTGACGTACCTTTCCACGGGATCATCAGCAGGAGAGTATCTCTCTCTGACAAACACACTTGACTGTGTCCTCTTGCAAAACTCAAACCCGAACTCTCTAGCAGCCACTAAGAATGCACCCTCATCAGGTGACTCAGCTTCATAGGTGAATACCCCCGTCTCCTCATTCAACTCGGGTATAGCCGTGTGGCACAAAGCAAGGATCCTAAAGAACATCAAGATCTTACCCGAGTTTGGCTCATGTGTCCAGCTCCCATTCATTAACCTATCATCCTCAAAGTTAAACCCCTTTATCATAGACTTTCTAACCCTCTCAAAGACTGGGGTCGTGGGAGTGATCGGTTCAATCTCAATTTCAGATGTACCTGCCAGAGCACATCTTTTTAGTTCATGTATCCATTGGACGTCTTTGTACGTGTGTTTGTGCTAGTGTACATAGAGCAAGTTTATCTGTTATATATTGTTTTCTAGTACATATAACTAGCTTTCTGCAATAAGTACCCGTATTTTACTGTACCCGCAAGCTAAACCCACATTCATCAGGCTTGCAACTTAACATGCAATGTTGGGTTATGTGAAACAAAGAAAACAATTGGTTGAAAGAATTTTAAGCCAAGTTCAAGATGACCAAGATTGCTACAAAGTAGAAGTGTAGGAGCATTCATCAGAAAAAAAGGTAAAATTGTCCAGTTTTGGATTCAATGTACTATCTATTGAACGACAGTTATCACTGTTGTACCTGTAACTGCAAGTACAGAAAAGGCATATTTGGTCTTAAGTGTAAAATCATCAGGGATTTTCAGTTACAAAGAACAAAAAATGTTGAAGGTTCTGTGCATAAGATCATAACATTTATATGAATGAGAACCCTATTGGGAATTTAACCTTGGCAAGTGCACAAAATAATAAAATATGCTTCTCTAAAAGCTTACCAAAGTCACTCTCTGATGACATATGCTTTGCAGCCGCAATTTCAACCTCAGTTGAACCCACTCCATAAGAGACACCAGCAATTGAGCACTTCAAGAAGTCCATCTGGTTACATGTTAGTGTACCAGTTTTGTCTGACAAGATGGTGTGTACCTGCCCAAGCTCCTCATTCAAATTTGAGGTACGGGCCTGTGCTGGGATACCAGTTTCCTCATCATACATGTGCAGATCTTGGTTTATGAACATGGCTTGTAGAACCTTCACCAGCTCAGTAGAGACATATAGTGAGATTGGTATGAGGTATCCATAAAGAATCAAGGCCGTGATTAAATGGTACAGTCCTGAGAGAGCCGGCTTTTTTGGGTTGTACAAATCGTTAGTGTTTTCTGGTTCGGGTTCCAAAAACCACCAGTCCGGCATATAATATTTTGTGTTTACAGCAAAACCAATTGAGCTAATCAGAGATATCAACACAAGGACACTGAACAAGACATAAATAACCTTATCCATCTTTTTCTCTATACGACTCCTTTTTGATGGTGAGTCCGTTGAATTTTGCATCACCTTAGTATCATGCCCCGTAAAAATCACCACGCCATAAATGTACTGGGTATTTCTCAATTTCGAGTCCCGCAAAAGAATTTGGTTCGGGTCGAGTGCATAGATTTGCTGCTCATATTCAAAATTACCCACAAAAGAGTACAGGCTTGAATTTGGGTCCTCACACCGAATTATCCCTCTAAAATTCTTGAATGCTTCATCTTCATCTAATGGTAAGGTCACCTCTAGCGACCTCTTAACCTTTAAATTTGTTTCACCATCTAAATTCATGGTCTCTACATAGCTTATACCGTCTTCATAACTAGAAGATAACAGAAGCAAATCGGCTGGGAAGAACTGATCCTTTTCAACCTTGACTAAATCTCCAACCCGTAATTTTTGCCAATGCGTGTACCCAAAAAGCCCCTCTGATTTGTGAACAGCAACCTTGCGGCTGTTCACCTTCATGTCCTGTATGAACCGCCTCCAATCCTCTAGCGCCTCTTTTGCCATGGAGAGGCCAACCACAAAGGCAAGAGGTGCGATCATACTCACAGCTGAGAAAGGTGCAACAGGTGTAAGCGACAAAATCGCAGCCAGTAAGAAATACAAATTCGCAACTCGCCTAAATTGTTCAAAAATGGCTTTGGGAAGGAAGGTAATGACGTTGTATTTGGTGGTGGAGATGTAATTAGAGTGGTATTTGAGGGGCATTTTGCGGTGGAGATGGGGCTGGTTGCAATGCACCACACGGGAGAAACCGGGCCCACCCAAGGAGGCATTGCCTGTGTCCGACGGGTCGAGCCGGGCGCTCGGCCGGAGGCAAGAGAAGGTGTAGAGCTTGCTCCACCTCAGGCGATCCCTCTTCCTGCTTCCGGTTCTCGCCATTTCAAGATTACGGTCTCAGTTTTGGATCATTGTGTAAATTTGGAGCTTTGGTTTTTTTTATTTCAGTTTGAGGAGCGCCTCGAATTGTTGAGAGAGCAAGTTAGGAAGAGATTAGATCAATTCAAAGTTGGTGGGAAAATATAAAAAACGAATGAAGGAAACTTTGTTTACACTTTTTATGCTAGCTAGATGAAAGGAAGAAAAGAGGTGGTGATTTCAATCAAAACAGAGAGATATTTTAAGATTTGAGATGATTAGGATTTTTCCCCCAGATTCAATATTAGGTATGAACTATGAAGAAAAGCAAGTTTTATATAATAGTATTTTTTTTTTTTACAAAATTCAATTATAATATTCTTCCTTCTTAATTTTTTAACAAGATGCTGTCATGTGGATTCCATTAACTTAATTTTCACCACCTCGCCTCCTTTTTTCCATCTCCATTTTTCATATTTATAAAATTTTCACTTTCAATTATCATAATAATTTTTTTATAATTTTTCACCTTTCATATTGAAATGAATTTAGGTACAAAATATTATCATCATGGGTCATTTATATGTGATATTAAGAAAAGTAAAAGCCATTTAATTTAAGTAATAAGTAAGTAATTCCATATAGCTTTACTCTGTTAATTTAAATAATTTTTTCTTGATCAATTTATAGGATAATTGATTATATATAGAAATAAGTATCATGTAATTCGAATATCAAGAATAATAAAATTTAAAAATGTATAGAATACTTAACTTGTTAAAACTTGAAAGTAATATAATTTGTCATGATTAAAGAGCGATATGCCAAACATCTTTTGGTCACGCCGCGGATTATAATATCGTCGGAATATTCCAAATGAAAATGCAATATTGCTTGATAGGATCGACTATAATAAGCAAAAAAAATGTATTATTTAAATAAAGTAAATATCATCTGTTTTAAAGTGCAAATTTATAAATGTCAATTTGAAATCAACTCAATGGATTGTCAGGATACAAATTGGGACAGAGTTTATCCCTTTAAAAGTTAAGCATATTTAAGAAAATCATCAACTTCTAATAAAATTAATCAATTATTTAATCGTAAGGTGAGATGTGGTAAAAAGTTCATGCCTTCTTTTCTTTCAGCGACCGAAGCCATTGAAAAAAGTAAACAGTATAACGTAATTCTATTAGCCTGACGTGTCACTTCTTGATTCGTCAAGAAAAATAATTGGTGTTTCATGAGTACAGTCGTTCACTGGGGAGTGGGGACCATGTCATGTGGAGATTTTATGTGGCTGTAGGCCTGTAGCCGACTGTACCACACGATGCCGGCTGAGGGATAATATCAAATTCCTTATAAGCTTGGGTCTCCTGTGACATCAATTGTAGTTGTAGGCTATATTGCTCTTGCACCTGCGCTCTTTTGACAAAGATCAATAACCGCACTCGACAAACGGGGAATTGTTGCAACAGAGGAAAAGAAAAGAAAACAACGGATTCATGAAATTAAAAAAAAAAATTCTAATTTTGTTTTTTTCTTTTGTCCCTCTGACCTAAGAAAAAAAAAAGAAACTTGTATATTAACTTTATGTGTTGTGATGTAGAAGTCAATCATAGCATGATTGTATTTTAAGTTTTGTTCATGTAATTAAATGATTTGATTATCATTTTGTTCTTTGAGTATTTCATTACTTATAGATCATTCAGGTTGAAAACTTTAAATTGTGAAACTCTATACAGGAGTTAATAAATACTCTAAAGTGTTTATAGTCTTGGTAATTAACAAAGAACATTAATTACCGGTACAAAATTAGCATTTGGATTAGATGATGATCATGTTCTGCATATTATATGACAATGAGTTGTCAATGTAATCAAATGGATACATGATGGAGATCAGGGATTAGACGTGACCAAAATAAAATATTTAATATGGATTGTGTTTATGTCATTAATGTTGTATTTGTGTCTGAAATTCTAAGGTATGAGATGGTTATTTCTCTCACATGAGAATGCGTATTCGTGGGTATTATCCAACGTTATCCGTAACTGGTGACCATACAGATTCTATCTCAGTATGTGTCTCTTGTGTAGAGAGATAGTAATCATCAAGAATATCAATGTTCCTCATGAAAATGAGTGATGATATCACTAGACCTCTTGATGAAATAACACAAGTATGTGCACATATAATTAAGGAGTTAATCATAATTACTGAATTATTTTAGAATCAAGAAACAAGTAAATTTGCAAGGATGACACATTTCTACCTTGAATCTATTCATGATATCATGAGACATGGAATTAACGCGAGATAATTGTTGCCTTAGGGATCGTGATATAGCAGATACTTATCATCTGTGTCTTTTGGGTAATTACAATGCATATTGTTAGGTGTCGCTTGTAATTTATGGAATCGAAAGGAGTTTCAGATTTCATTGTCAAATGACATAGATCTCACAGGGTCATACCAATAAGAAATTAATTAGAAAAGCTCATTGATTTATTTGACATGTATGACATGACTAATAAATTGGTTTCTCTACTGAAACATGAGATAAATAATTATGGAGATAATTATATGATATTTTGGATTTAATTAAATGGATTAATAAAATTCAAATATCGAAAAAAGATCAAATGGAAGAACTTTTGTGAGCCACAAAAAGGAGTTTTTTGTGGGCTGCAAAGAGTTCTGTATTTTACCACGATTTCTGTGAACATAACTTAAAATGGACGTAGCTCATCAATCGTAACTCTGTTTTCAGTGTTCTACCACTTTTCGGAAAAGCTTGCGAGAAGATATATAATTTGATGTAAAAATCATAACTTTTACAGATCGCATGCGTTTCTCACCAACCGCATACAAATCCACATAAACTGTTATGTCGGTTAGAATCTGTTTCTGAAACTTGCTGATCAAGAAAATCATGGGAATAACTTCTAGCACGTAGGGAACTGCTTGTAAACAACAGGAAGGCTATTTAAAGGGTCCCTACTGCCTAGGATGATCAATTCATTCATCTTCTTTATTAGAGAGCCAAAATTTTATCTCTCTTCCATTTGATCTCTAATGTGTTGAGAACTCACAAAACCTAAACTCAAGATCTAGTTCTCTTGGAGGATAGAGATTAAGAAGCGACAAAACTAATACTCTCTAGCAAGAGAAAACTTTGATTTCTAATCAATTTCTTGAAAGATACTGTGAAGGGCTTTTACTTTCGAGTCTCAACTTGGTGCAAGGCACTGCAAGACATAAATCACCATTAGCATCAACAAGGAGGTGGAGGCTACAACCCTACATCTCAAGGGCCTTCATTTTTTGTTTAGAGACAAAAAATAAAAGATATGATGCTTATTGATTTGAAAATTTGATTTTAGTTTGATTTCAGTCGCACATAATGTTCTTTTGATACTTTTCTTGTTAATTTTTTTTAAAATTCTGCTGCCCTAAGTACTATAAAATCTCAACAAAACTTAACTATTTAAAATGCGAACAACTAATTAACTTTAAGGGCTAACATGTGTGCCTTTAAAGTTTCTCTTTTTAAAAGCTCGAAAATACCATATACAACTATACTAGCACTGGACTTTAGAAGAAAACAAATTAGTTGATTATGCATTATTGTAAATTATGATACGAAAGGTAGGTAGTTGACCGGCATTATTTTTGTTTGCATGTGCATTATCTAAGTATGACTTAAGTTTTCAAGTGTGCATTTGAATCTGGTAAGTTGCATTTTTTTTTAATCAAGATTTTTTTCCAAATTTTTTTTATTAGACATGGGAGACATGATGAAATGCTATCTTTTCTTCATCGGTGTCTAATTAACAATAATTTTCTTTTATCTCTAACTATATTATTTGTGAAATTTTATTATTTCCATTCAAATTTAATACTAATTGAATATGAATTATGTTCAGTTGTTAATTTCATCTATCTCCATAAATATTTCAATTTTCTTGGGAATATTCATTGCAATTTCAAATTCATCGTTAATTTTCGATAACTTACAAAATGTCACATATAAATTACCAAATGATGAAATTTGAAATAAAGAATTAGAAGCTCAATTGCTCAAAATTTTCAAAACTGAGGTAGATGTCATTATATAATAATCTAAGTATTCCAACGATGTGATTCGAAACAAATTTGAGCAATGAACGACTTTAATATGAACCCTCAAATAGGAATTAGTTTGTTCAAACAAAACAGTTAACGAAATTAAGTAGGTTAATTTGTGAGTAAATCTCTATGGTAAGTTTTGATTGGATCGATCATATTGAACATTCACATCATCAACAACCGCAATCAACATTACCAGTAGCTAGTGGTGGATTTACTAAGACACAATGGGGTTGATTGACCTCTATTTTTTTTTTAAATTTTTATATTTATATATGATTTTGTATATAATTTAGAGTAAAATGTTATAGGACTGTAAAATTGAACCCCATACTCAGTATAAAATTTTTATATGATTAATTCCAATTATATTTAACTCCTATAATTTAAAAGTCTGACTCCGCTCCTACCAACAGCAACCATGGTGTGTCATGATGTGTGGAAAGTAAAAGAGTAGGTGAGCCTGAAGGCAGCATCATGGGCAAATCATATTATATATGAACCGTTAGATTAAAAAAAGCTGGCCCATGCTAAAGCACATAATACCTTAGTGCTACTGTGCTACTGAAACTTGATGATGCCACAGAAAATCTTGGTGTCTTGCGCAGTATTGCACATGACAGATTGACAGCCAGGCCCTTTAGACCGGAGAACTAGAGTCGATCCAGTCTTTCGATTTGCTAATCCGACGGCTCATAATTAATTGATGAATTCCATCCGTCCAACCATTAAACATTCATGCATGGTTTCCCCGTTCTATGTTTTTTATTACTTATATTTGTTTTGAGTGCCAAACCTTTTCCCATCTTTGCTTATCTGTCCGATCTGATCAGATAGATCATCGAGATATGCTAAACAAATATTTTTTGTTTTTATATTTTATAATTTGAAACAAATCATTATTTGTTGATCGAGGAGGGATTTACTTACAACATTTGTAAGTTACAATATTTTACAACAATTCGGTTTTGTGATTTTTAAAGTTCAAACAGTAGATCTGAACCGTTCAATATGATCTCTATATTAATTAAAATGTGCTTGGAGATCAAATTTCACATTTTTTTGAATTTTTTTTACTATTAATTAAGTATTTTACAAAATTGTTGTTTTTCAATGGTCTATAATTGTCTAAAAACAACGGTTTTGTAAAATAGTAAAAAAAATTAAAAAAAAATATAAAATTTAATCTCCAAACACATTTTAATATAGATATTATGTTGAATGGTTTGAATCGACTGTTTAGACTTTGAAAATTACAAAACTAAATTGTTGTAAGATATTGTAATTTAATTACAAATGTTGGAAATGGATTCCTCCTTTTGTTGATCTTACTGTTCAAAGTCTGAATGTTAATCATGTCTGGATCAGCAGGCTTCCATTTTGTCATGTGTTGTGCCACCTTATGTCCTTAAAACTCCCCGTCCTATCCAACAAAGCATATATTAGAACTTATATTGCTAGCATTGTTAAGTTCTATATGATAATCGAGCCTACAATTGAGTTTTGAAAAATATAATATAAAAAATGTAAACTTCCTCAGCCTTCGAAAATAAATGTAACTTCTTCTTTTCAAATAATTTATAAAACAATACTACTTATTTAATATTACTGGCACGTTGTAAAAAAAAAAAAAACTTGCACACACATTGTCTTATTTTTAATATTTGCTATATTTCTAATGTATTATATGTATCTCTAATTCTCAAACATAAAATTCTATAATATATTGATACTTCGTAGTAGGGGAAAATGAGTTGTTTTTTTTTTTGAGTAAAAATGAGAGTCGAGCTCTCATTTGATTGATATGGAAATGTTACATAAAGTTTGTAACAAATAGGATGAAAATACAAGGCAGCTCATGATGGTGAGCTTGTCCCTAAAAGAAGTGTAAAATTTTAACAAAATAAAGAAACTGGAAAACAAGAATATAACTGGGAAGGCTTGCTTCTATGTTGCTGTCAGTGGGATGGTCACACTTTTTACAAACTGCCCCTATGATTTTAGACAAAGGCAGAGTGTGGTTTGCATATCCCCCTGTACAGCTTGAGCGCACCTCCTGTCAGAGGCAAATTTGCAGATTCGCCCCTGTGTTTACCAGAATAGCTCTGTGACTTCATTTTCATTCTTATCCAATATAGGCCTATGTTAATGGAGGTCTTGCTGCCTTCATGGTAATTTTCCACTGATCTTGTGCCTGTTGTATGAGATTCTCTATTTCATTCGATTTATCAGTGAAGATTCTCGCACAACGTTCCCGCCAAACTACGAATTGTGCAATCAGTAGCAGTGACCTTTCTTCTTTGTTGAGCTCCTTATTAGTGAGTGCTTGCCTTGCGTTTTGTACCAGTAATTTCATTCTCATGGTTGTTGTCAATTGCCGGTAAAACTCCTTTGTCACCCGGCATTCATCAAACATGTGTTGTACTGTTTCTATTTGCTCCTTGCACATTGTACATCGGTTGACGATGTGCATTCCTCTTTTCATAAGATTATCTATTGTTAATATCTTATTCAGCAGCATTAACCATGTGAAAACTTGCATCCTTGGAGGCGCCTTGATTTTCCAAACCTTGTGAATTGGTGATTGGACTGATTCAATTGTTGGCTTGAGCTTGATGGTTTGGTAATAGGACCTTACACTGAACTTTGCCGAAGTGGACCTTGTCCATCTTGCTTCATCAGGGAGGTCAGTAAGGTGGGTCGGTTGCTGACTCAGTTTTGCACTTAGTTGTGTGAGTTGTGCTGCTGCATCTGTAGATAAGGTTCCTCTAAATAGTTCTCTGGTATGCGCTGTACCCATTGCTTGCTGTACTGACAGTTCCTGATTTATTGCAAATGTGAATAGTATAGGAAATTCATGTTTTAGCACTCCTGCCCCCCAGTCGTGCCCTCAAAATAGGATTGAGTCTCCTTTGCCCACTATTCTTTGTACTGATGCATTTACGATCTCAATTGTGGTTTTTAGAGTAGTGGAGAAAAAGTGAGATTTTGGTACAGGCCATAAGATGAGGTTGGTTTGGTGGAAGATTGTCTTCCAGAGTCGTCTTTCCGGATTGATCCATTGCCAGTACCACTTAGCTAGTAAGGCGTCGTTGAATGCGGTTAAGTCCATAACTCCCAGACCCCCCCATTTCCTTGGCTTGCAGACTATTTCCCATTTGGCTAAGTTATAGCCTTTCTTCTGTTGTGATACACCATGCCAAAGGAACTGCCTCCTGATTTTGTCTATTTCACCAATAACCCAAACCGGCATCTTAAAACATGACATGTAGTATGTCGGTAGTGCCGAGAGCACTGCATTTAGCAGTGTTAATCTCCCCGCTATTGTTAAGTTTGTCGCCGCCCAACCTTGCAACCTATTGCTGAATCTCTGAATAAGGGGTAAGTAAGCTGTTTTGTTTAGCTTCTTGTTTGAGAGGGGTAATCCCAAAGATGTGAATGGGAATTGCCCTAACCTGCAACCCATTGCCAGCGCCAGTTGCTTCCCTGTTTGCTGAGGAGTTCGAATCGTTAGTAATTCGGATTTGTTCAAGTTGACCGCTAACCCTGAGATGCCTTCAAATGCTGTAAGTAGTATCTTTAGAATCTGAATTTGGCGCATCTCTGGCTTCAGAAAAAATAGTGTGTCATCCGCGTAAAGTAAGCACCGGGACATGTCAACAAAGGGTAGCCGGATTGCTCCTGTTGCTTTTAATTTGGAAACCCATCTATTTATGAAATCCATGGCTATTATAAATAGAAATGGTGATAGAGGGTCGCCTTGTCTTACTCCTCGTTTCAATGCTATTTTCTTACCAAGTAATCCATTAATTAATATCTGCGAGGTGCCATTTAGAACTGCATGCTCAATCCAAATCAACCAATTGTTAGGAAAACCGAGGTTTGCAAGTACCTTGAGTAAGTATTCCCAGCTGATGGTGTCGAATGCTTTGTGCACGTCTGCCTTGAATATTGCTAACGGTATTTTATTTTTTTAAGAGTGGTGTAATACGTGTTGTGCATATATGAATCCCTCTGCTATTTGCCTATTTTTGATAAAACCCGTTTGCGCTTCATATACTATGAGTGGAATGTGCTGTTGGACCCTATTTGCTAGAATTTTTGAAAAAATTCTTTGTATCCCATGAATTAGGCTTATTGGCCGATAGTCTTGTGGGTGAATGAAGTTCTCTTTTTTTGGAATAAGTATGATGTGTGAGGTGTTTAAGGGGTGCAGGGAGGTTCCTGTTGATGTGATGTGTGAAAGAACTGCATGGATATCTCTAATCAAAATGCTTTGGTACCTTATATAGAACTCACCCGTGAATCCGTCAGGACCCGGGCTTTTATTCTTTGGCCATGTCTGGATGACCTGCTGCACCTCCTGTAATGTAATCGGGTTTTGTAGTGCTTGTAGGTCCTGCCTTTCCTGCCCGTAGAGATTATCCCAGCAAATATGTGGCATAGGCTGTGATGACTTACCCATGAGATCTTTATAGAAATGGAAGAAAGCTTCCGCTTTGGCTTTTTGGTCAGAGAATTGTTGCCCATTCCATTCGATTTGCATAATGGTGTTGCTTCTCTTAGCACCCGAAGCTATTGAGTGGAAGTATCTCGTATTTTTATCGCCTTGTAAGTCCCACTTAATCTTTGCCCTTTGCTTCCATATATCTTCCTCGAGTATTGCCAAGGTAGTGTATCTTTGCTTAATTAAGCAAGTCACATACTTTTCCATAGGAGTAGCACTTCTTACTTCTTTAGCTCGGTCTATCCAGCCAAGGAAATCCCTGCATGCTTTTATTTGCACTTTGATTGAACCGACCCTTTGTGCTGCCCAATCTTTTATTGCTTTTTGTAGTGCTATGAACTTTCCCTGGAGCTGCAGTGGTGTATTTGCTTCTCCCATTTGTTTCCCATTGTTGCGCAACTAGTTCGTCTAACTGCTGGAATTTCAGCCAACAGTTCTCGAATCGGAATGTGTTGGTTCTTTTAAACTGTGTTTGCGCGGTGTAAGATATGGGGCAATGATCCGAAGAGGTATTGGGTAGTGCAAATTGTTGAGAGTTTGGGAATTTTATGTTCCAATCCGAAGAAATTAAGAATCTATCTAGTCGGGCCATTGACGGGTTCTCTCTCTCATTAGACCACGTAAATCGCCTCCCTTGTAATGTAATATTTAAAAGGTCCAGATCTGAAGCTATTCTTGCAAAGTTGATTGTCCCTCTCCAATCTGAATTTGGATCATTTCTCTCTTCTTGTCTCATAGTGACATTAAAATCCCCGCTTACTATCCATGGTGTGTTGTTGCTAGGCTTGAGACTTGTCAGTTCCTCGTAGAAGTTCTCTCTGTTTGGTCTTACAGAAGGTCCATATACTCCCGTGTAGATGAGAGGGGAAGAGTCTTCACGGTTTTTGAGTAACAGAGAGAGTGAGTAAGTTCGTACAGTGGTGTCTATAAGTGAGAATTTTCTATCACACCATGCAATGAGAATGCCACCCCGAGTGCCATCTGCATCTCGAGTTGCAAAGTGATCTAGCCTTCTACCACATAGTTCCATTACTATTCGGTTAGTCATATTTGCAATTTTTGTTTCTTGCATGCATACTATATCTGGCTTTTCCAACAAGATAGTTTGTCTAATTGCCAATCGCTTTTCCCTTTCATTAACTCCTCGAACATTCCACGAGATGAATTTGTAAGAAGGCTTATAATTCATTTTTTGTTAATGATCTCTTGTGTGGAGCTGACTTGCATAGTTCTATTTGATTGAAGAAGTTGGAAGCACACAACATAGAACATATGAAAGAAATCTCGGGACATCTCATAGAACATTCATAGTAGTAAAAGCCTAATTCCATTAATATAATATCAGGTCCCTTACATCTTGCCCATTGCAAACTCACAAAATACAATTGTTGTAACAGTAGTAATTTCCCCTTTCGACTATACTGGCACCGACTCCAGTTAGCAAAGGTGCCCATGCTACAACATTGTTTACCTACCACTCCTACATACGAAACTAAACTTGCTGCTAGGAAATAAATACTTATCTTTACGGCAACAGAGAAGGCTCTGTCCCTTACATGGTACAAAATATTTCTCTTCATTGAAACCAAAATTAACTCTTACTCGGTCCTGCCCTTCAGGCACTGCCCCGGTTCTGAGTCCCTGACTCAGTGGCGATGAGGCTTGCCAGCTTCTCTTCCATCTTCGCATCAGTTTCAATACCGGCTGTCGCGACCACAAGCCCGGCTTGAATGGCAGATAACGGGTATAGGGTCTGCATGTATATGAGGTCCGGTTCCTTGAATTGCTTGCTGGGTTGACTGGCTTTGCTTGGTGTGGTAGTGTGTTGCTTCTCTTTGAGGCAGCGAGCCTTATCCACGACAGCAATATAGGGTCCCTTGTTCTTCTCTGACAGTCTGGGGCTGCGTCTGTATGCCCCTTCCATTCCGTCTGTGAGCAGCTTCCCAGCGAAGGTCATTTGTTTGTGTGTGGGAGAAGGGCCGAACCCTGGGGGTGGTCCGAAATCATCTACCTCTTGTATCCCAACTGAGTTGTTATCCACCTGGTGCAGCCCGTTAGAGAAAATAGCATCTTTAGGCCTAATGACTTCCCCATGTAGCTCAGCTGAGTTAAATGGCTCTTGTGGCCCAGCTGAATTGAATTCCACCTGATGAGGCCCGTTAAAAATAAGACCCTCTTTGGGCCCTGCGTAGTGGTCTTTGGCGGATCCGAACCTGGACCCGATTTGGGGTCCCAACTCTGTGAGGCGGCAGTAATTTGTACCGAATCCCATCTTTTGGAGCCCAACCGAAATTGCTTTGTTATTAGTTTCTAGTGGCCCAAGCCCAAAAGTCTCATTTCTTACCATACTGAATTTGATTTGTAGTGACTGTGCCGTAGGTGGATACAGCTGTATCCCTGGTGAGCTATTAATGCTGATTTCAAATATCTCTGTCCCACTGACTTGCGCCCCCTGAAATACCTTTAACCACTGTGCATATGTCGGGTAGTTAAAACCTATGAAGTCTCTGAGGTTTGACAATTCCTTGTACGGTTGGTGTACTATTTTGGAGATAAGTTCCCTTCCCCATGCTATCAGTACAGTGCGTACTTCCTTAGACCCCAGAGAAAACAGAAGGTTTATTACCTTTGGTGCCGCTGCTACGTGTGTGGTTGCCACAGAAGATCCCAAGGGTGTACTTGTTGTCAGTTCCTTCTTCCTCACCCATTTCTTCTGTGCCCGAGCATTTTTTGCCCGAGTCTGTTTAGCCCGAGTTTTTGGTTTCCAAATGGGTTTGGATCCCACTCTGATCTTGCCTGCATTTTTCATTTTGAGACCCTTTGGTTTTGTGAGGTTCATCTTTGCTCTAACTCCTAACGGCCAGTTTGATATCCCTCCAGAATCATTGCTATTTCCAGATTCTTCAGAGATGTCAGTGGGTGGTGATGGCCTTCTGCGGTGAGCTTCCTGATATGGGGTATACCTTATCCGTGACGGCTGAGTTTGGTTTGGTGGTACCGGCGGTGGGAAGTATCCATCGTGTCCCTCTCGCCAGCCCAGCAGTTGGACACGAACTTTTTTCGAGAAGTCCCCGATTCTGACCCTCAGAAATCGTGGGATGTTGCTTGGATGCTTGGTATCAATCTGCACTACTATGTGTTCGAACTGGCCCGAGTGACGGCCATACGGCAAGGCGTATCTCATCTTGCCCACCCTTGCGAGAACCTTACGGAGATCTTCGTCGTTCCATAAATGAAACGGCAGGCCGATAAGCTTTATCCAAGCCTCGTATGCGTTAGGTGTGAAGGACATACCCGACGTGCGGGTCCATTTGGTGAGGCTGATTGTTACTCCGTCCGGTAAGTCATAGGGTCCGTGCCGGATGACCGCTGCTATTGTTTGCTCATTGACACAAACCAGCATGTACTCGGTGTTATTGATCTTGTACACCTCATACTGATCTACCCGGCCCCCATGTGTTTGTGCAAGTGTTTGCTTGATCGCCCATGGCAGGTCAGCACTCTGTTGTCCCCTGTCAAGAGAGACATATGCAGCACTACCAAGGAACTCGATATCGGGTCTTAGAACGTGTGCTGAGGTGAGGTAGACGTCCTCTTCCTCAGGTCGTGCATTCCAAAACTCCTCTATCAATTCCATTCTTGGTTTCCCTTTGACAATATCTGAGTATGTTTGAAAGGAAGTTGCTCTCAGGTGTGTTGTGTTGGGTTTGTTTGGAGTGGTGGTTACCTGCGGGGATTTTATAGCTTGTCTACAGTAAGAGGAGTAATGGCCAAATTTATGACACTTGAAGCATTTTGGTGGTTCTCTGCAGTGTACCCTTTGGTGCCCTGTTGCTAGGCAGCGAAAGCACCTATTCTCTCTAATGGCTCTGTTAAATTCTGGGTGTACTGGAGCAGAGAATCTCTTGGTTGGTTGCTGAGAAGTCTTGTCTCTTAATTTCCTGTTCCTTTTCGATGTTACCTGCTGCCATCCACCATTAATGTGAGCTCCATTGTTGGCTGGAGAGTTGAATGTTTCTGCCCGTTGAGATCGCCCAGGATTTCGCCTTACCTCGGTCATCGTGTGACACTCTTTTTTCTTAAAACTCCATGCTTAGAAAATGATTATGAAGTGTCATCTTTTGTAATGGAGAAAAAAAATGAAAGAGTTTTGAAAGGAGATGGGGAAAATGAGTTGTTGTAATCGATTGTTGATTACATGCAAAGAAATTTATTTAAGAATACATATTCTTTCTATACTCTGTTCTAATAGTCTAAACTTAATTACAAATAAACAAAAGTTATGTTTATATATGATGTAGTGCTGAGACACCGTCGTCCCAAAACAGATACCGACAATTTTGAAAGACTGAAAGTAAATGAATACCAGAAACAGATTCAGACAATAGCTGACACACTATATATATCACAAAAATTTGATTAGAAGAGAAAACATCCAGAAGACGCACCTTTGAATGTATTTTGGCATTTGGTGCGACAGAGTAATAACAGGTGATTTGTTCTTCCTAGTTTCCGCGTTGTCACGTGCTTGCAATCAATTACAATTGACCCATGGCCATGGGCTTTTTAAAAAAATAATAATAATAATGTGAATACGATTTTTTTTTTTATAAAATCAATTAAACATGTAACATGTTATTAAATTTTTGTGCTTCTAAAGATATACAGTCATAAAGTTTTTGTTGATATGGTTAGGAAGTTCTGACCACATCGAACATGTTTAATAAAGAAGAAGAATAAAGAAAAATAAATTAATTAAACCAGTCCTCTAGAAATCAAGTGAGGCAATGACATGAATTCAGATCCAGTGCAAAACCGTGTAGAATATGATCTGAGTCGTCCGTTTCAATCTAGTACGAATCTAAATTAACTTTCTTTGATGCATCATCACAATACTTGTATAGCATGAAATTTAATTATAAGACTATCTATATATGTCCAATAACATAACCTTTATAATTATCTTTTTAAATTTAAATATTTTCTTAATTTATTGTTAAATGATTCTTCTCGTAAAATATTATGTGATCGTCAGAGTTTTCATTTGGACCACACATAAATGACAAATATTTCTCAAATCTAAAACCGCTTTGCACGAAGCCAGTTGGGGCCTTTATATGGTAACGATCGTTTCCGAGAAACTTCCAAGCAAAGCAAACAACATAGACTTGATTTTACGGGCTCTAAATTTTAAAAGCCAGCTTAGACTTAGCTTTATCTTTATTTTTGCGCTTCATGTTGGCATTTAATATACTGGAACTATATATGATTGTCATCTCTTCCCCTCCATGTCAATTGACCTTGATCTTCAATTAGCTAGATTAGTATATTGTAATTTGGATTAGACATTAAATTTTTTTTTTGAAAAAAAAAAGAGAAACTCGGAATGTTTATAAGGTTGGGACATATTGTAGAATTTTTTTTGTAAAATTATAATTAAATCAAAAAGTTCAAATGAAAAGTGCACTGTTCGGGTATTTTTTTATAGAAAGCAACTGCACCGCACCGTTGGTCCAGTAGAGAAAGAAAATGGTTTTAACCACCGAACTGTTGGTATAATGGACCTATTTCTTGACCCGACCATTGTATTTTTATCTTGTTAAAATTACAGAAATAGATTCACCGTACAAATAGTTCGGTGGATAACCATTTTCTTCATCCACCGTATCAACAATTTGGTGAAACTGTTTTTTGTAAAAATATTTCTTTCGTTTTCGTTTGAACAATTATGTTAATTTCTAAATAAATAAATAAATTCATATTGTATTGCTAATAAAATTTTAATTTTTACCTGCTAAAAATCAGTTGTACTTTCGTAGATATTTCTGTCTACTATAATGCGAGACAAAACCATAATATATTGTTTTGTTGGCGAAACAATCGTTTCGCTCAATTCAATTTTGTCGCAATCTTCATTACAATACAGACATGCTATTTCAGCATGAAATTAAATTATGTCCCAATCCAATTTAGGTAAGCGCTTACTATGCAAACTTTCATTTTGTATGTTTCTTTTCCTTTTTTTGTCATAAGCGCAATACTCAGATTAATTGTGCATCAACAAACATGATATACATGAACAAAAGCGGAGCCAGTAAGAGGAAATATGATTAATTGACCTCCATTTTTTTCTTCAAAATTTTTATATTTATATACGATTTTCTATATAGTTAAGTAAAATGCTCCGTATACTGTAATATCCAGGAGATGAATGGGTGGCGTACGTAGACCGGGTGATTTTCATTCACAGCATGAAAATTTTATATAATTGACTTTTGACCTCTATATATAATTAGAAAGTCTTACTCCGCCCATGTGCACGAAGTACGAATATAATCATCTGAATTTATTTCATCCATCCAATCAAAATCTACTGTCCAAATAGTCACTGAATTAATTTTAAAGAGTGAACTTTTGATCTAATCAGAACCATCCGATTGAAATCATGTGGTTCCTATAATCACAATATCTTAATGTAATAGCAGCGGATCTAACAAGCTGGACCAGAGCGTGATTTATGTAATTAGGACTTGACGTGAACACCACAACTGCCTGCTGTCAGATGAATAGGAAGTTTCTTAGTGCAATAATAGTGCTCGCCATGTCTTACTTTTCTCTCAATTTGCATGATTGGTGTAATGTTCCGTGTAGTATCCTAAATTATTCCTAATCCTACTATGCTGAGTTATAGTAGATTGATTGAGGTAAATGCTAGCTGTCGGCCACAATCTTCGTCTCATGATTAAGCTATTATCAATATAATATTTTCTTTAGTCTTTACACATCTGTATTTTATTGCTACAAGATAATTATACACGGAATACAAACTTTATTATAACGGAGATTTAGATTTGATAAACAAATAAATTTAGTAAGTTAATTATATTTAAAACGATATATATTTGTTGTCATAATGTAACAAACATTTCATTAATAAGAGAAACACATGATAGAATTTAATTAAAAATAGCAAAAATTACACATAAATCTGTCTCTGGACAAGATGCATTATTTGCTGGTAGTATCAACCTTTCATCTTTTATTTTTTGAAGCTCAGTGAGCACCTCGGTTTCACGTTTAGTTTTAATTTTCTTAATGCATTTGATTTTTGACTATTTGCCTTGGTATAAAATGATCTTAAAAAAAATATAAAATATTAGATGGTCATAAAACAAATTTTGCAAGACAGATTTAATAAATTAATTATCACATATAAAATGCATGCGCCAAGTTTTTTTTAACTGTAATAGGCTATGCTTAATATAAAAGGGTAGAATATTATTATATTCTATCATTATTGTGGGTTAAATCACTTTTGGTTGTAATTTTGCTAATTTATCGAATTATTTCTAATTAAGTTCAAATAACATTAAATTGCTTTTGTGACCAAGAATTCCTTCCATCAATTATACGGAAGTTCATAGAAACTTCAACAATACGTAGATCTATTTGTCCTCTATTCCAAATTTCTCCCAAAATTCCTTCAAAATAACTCCAAACACCGTAAAAACTAATAAGAAAAAAAAAATATGCTTTTCAAAAACCAAAACGATGTTTACAGATTCACTGGTTCCATTAAAAGTGGCCTTGTTGGGAATTTTGGGCCTAGAATTTAGGATATACATCGATCCGTTTATATTTTGAATTAAGCGAGAGAGAAATTTAACCTTTAACCTTTTCTCGATGTTATCAGAACGGACCGGATATCTATCCAATAAAGTTTTTTTTCACATGTTAGTTTTAAATGCCTACTAATAATTTTATTAATAAAAAAAATATAGAGTAAGGTTAAAATGTACCATTAGTTTTGTGCTCTAATCATGCTCCACATTCTTATTTCATTTTTAAAGTCCGGACAGTCAATTCGAACCATTCACCATGATCTTTGTATTAAAATGTGCTTGGAGACCAAATTTTATATTTTTTAAATTTTTTACTAATTTGTTAGATAGGTACAAAATCACTGTTTTAAGAAGATCATGTACCATCCAAAACAGTGATTTTGTACCTATCTAAAAAAATATAAAATTTTGTCTCCAAACACATTTTAATATGAAGATCATATTGAGCGGTTAGATCAATTGTTCAAACTTTGAAAACGAAAAAAAAGATGTGGAGCTGGAGCACAAAAACCAATAGTGCATTTTAACCCTACTCAAAAATATATTACAATGAATCAAATGAACATAATTCCTAAATTATTCTTACGAAATTTTAACAAAAAACTCTTAACCTGCTTTTTTTTTTTTGAAAATCTTAACGGAGGCTGTCAAGTTGCAACTCTTATGTATTCTAATTTTCTAATTATACTTATATATACTCTTAATTATCTTATTACTTTAATCTCCATTTCTCCACGACCGGATCCACTATTCTGCAATCGTCGTTGCGCTCCGACAACCGAATTTACTCACCATCGCGCTACGATCGAGATGGAAATGAAAAATCTATGTTCTGAGCTCTGACGATACTATGCTTTTTGCTTCGGTCCCTCTCCTTTTCTCATTCTCCTTTCCGTTCGAAAAAGTAGAACCGAGAGAGGTGGAAGGATCAGACTAGGGATGAGTGTAGGAGTGGGAGGCGGCTGCTTTAGGATTTTGAGATCGTCAAATGAATTCGCAGGGGCTCCTGCTCATTTTTAATTTCTGTGTCATACAAGTTCAGAACCATGCTATTAAAAGGTGGTCCACTCAACAAACACAAACTTCCTATAAAACGAAATAAAAACCACAAATTCAACGAATTTTTCTACAAGGTCATTTATGTACGATTTGGTTTGTATATACTCGTATTATTCTACCAAACAATTAGATTAAATTCCCACATTTTCTATTCTTTGGAAAAAGAAAAGAAAAGAAAGGGGATTCCACGCTAGTTTGAAATAGGCCGGATAATGAGCCCAAGTTTATAATTAGAGCCTATATTGTGGGAGTTTGGTTTTGAGAATTTTTTCAAGTGAAAATTTAGGGCCGAAAAAACAATCTTTTCAAACACTCAAAACTTTGCTAGTTGAACTTCTTTCTTGCTTCTTTTTATATAAAGATGCTTTTGGTATAACATTCCTTTTTTTTTTTTTTTTCCATTTTGGTCTTTTATTTCTAAGGGAGGTCTAATATATCTACAAGTATAATATTCAGATTGAAAATTTTTGTTGGTCTAATTAGATGTATTTATCTCATATGATGGAACTCAAAAAATATGGGAATGCATCTCCCATAAAGAAGAACAAGAGCAACATTTTGGATTTATCGTTTGAATTTTGAATTTGAAAATATTAATAGATAAAGGTTGTGGCAACCGGATTTCTTCTTCTTCTTCTTCTTTATTTATAAGAAATTAATGAACCTTCTGATGGTTTTGTCTGCATAATGATAATTTCCCTTTTTGATTCTTCTTCAGGGAAAAAAAACTAATGTTTGCACCTGTCAATGGATTGCATGGACAAGTTGTCTTAATTTGGTATCAATGAGAAAATTGTGTCCTAGTTTATCTTTTTCATCAGCCATTTTGGGCTGATTGTTTAACTAGTTAAGCTCTAACTTTACATGTGTGGCATCGCTATATTAACATTCTTTTTCTGATAACATCTCGATTTCTAAAATTATAAAAAAGTATTAATTTGTTTTCACCTCATTTGTATTCTTTAACAATTATGTCTCAATTAATTTCATATTGGTTTTCATCCCTGCAATTAATTATAATCTCAATTGTATTAGGAATTTATAATTTCAAATTTTACATATCTGCAATTATTTTTTCAATAACAAATCTATTAGAAGTTCTATTAATAAAAAATAATTATAAGTTGATGTGACACTTTTAGACATATTGTTCATTTTTTTAGTAAAGTTGGGAGTCGAGCAACCCAACTATTTTAATATCCACAAGAAATCTCCATCCATATTTCGAACCTACGATTAAAGACTGATTTTGTCACTAGATCAAAGACTAATTCTTCTTTTAGATATATTGTTAATTTAATAATTTTACTAAATTTTAGATTGTCTCACTTCCCGTAAGTGAAAAATGCAATTGTTTTATCATCATTTGCAATTGGTTTTGCAAGTCGATTGGAAATGCAATAAGTAGTATTTTCTATCATTAATAATAAACCATTTTTATTATTATAGTAAGTTAAGTAATTTGTTGAATATTTTGCCAAAAGATATTTCTAGCTACTTATCCAAATGAAAAGTTAATAGAGGGAAAAAGGGCTAAATAATGTAATTAAGCACACAATAAACAAGCAACAAACTACCATGTAAAGTCTTTGTTTTTACATCAACCTCTTCTCTATGTCCAAACTTCTCATATACAGATACTCAATTAGTCAATTATATCACATCATCTTCTTAATGAACTCCATGACTTAGGTGAAAATGTGCTCCACATGCATTATATATATCACATTATATATAAAACCCAATTTCCTTGCTGGAAACCTCTTGCTATATATCTGTGTTCTTTTTTCTTTGTTTTTTTTTCTCCTTTTATTCTGTGGGATGAAAACTGCTGCAATATCTGTCTGGCCATATATAGGGTACTTCATAATTTCGTATATAGTAACATAATTACAGCAGAAGCCATCCTTCAATATTGGAAGAACGAGGTGGTTGCACAACCAATAGAGAATTTATATAATATTTCCACCCTAACTGAACCTTTTCTCTAAACAACTGAATACATAAAAAATCTAAAATGACCTAATTGCCCCCGCCTGAACAAGCCGGGGCTCGAGGGCTCCGCTTAGGTGGAGCGCCACAAGCCTCTCTAATCCACCAACCAGCTTACCACCAACAAATAACACTGGCAGAGAGGCTGCCACTACGGCTGCCTCGGCCTCATCGAGTTCAATCACTGATGGGTGGGCCCCGATTGAAGCTAGGAGGCGTCGCATGACGTGGCACATGAAGCATCCTTTCCGGCTTAATATCACGATCGGACTCTCATTTATCAGCAGTTGTATCCAATCGCTTGCTGGTTCGTGGCCATCCACATGTACTGGTTCACACCTTAGACTTAAACTTTGCATCTTCTGATGCTGAGAGAGCAATTAGGATTCTTGATTCTATGACTAATTATTGGAATGGAGGAAACTTAAAGAGAAAATGTTGGTATATATGTTATGCGAGGCACTGATGTGGCATGTTCTTTAAAAGGATTGGTCTATCATTAAATATATACACTTTACAATACAAAGGTAAGAATAAAGAACATTAAGGAGAAAGTTACATTTTTTTTATTGTTGCGGGTGAAGATGATATTTTTCTTCATTGACAGATTTTTTTTATCAAGTATCAATAAATTTAGGTCCTACAAAAAAAAGCATATTCACTTTGTGCTTTATAATTGATTTTTCACTATATTCATAATTTGTCTTTCTTTTTTATTACCTCGTCAAAATGTCTTTGTTTGTTTCCATGTCAATTTGGATTTTTTTTTTCCCAAGTCACTTTGCTTTGTTTCTAGATTTTGAAATCTACTACACAAAATTAAGATGCCATTTTTTTTTCAACACCACTATTATTTCGCTTCTCTACCGAATTGATGCAGAAATAATTAGTCTAAGTCATAATTTTTAAAATATTAACAAGTTCAATTGTGTTTTTCAGTATAAATATATGACATCTATTAAATTTGCTCTCATTTATAAATTGTCTGAATCATATATTAAATAATTTTAATAGGTACTAGATTAGTTTGACAAATTTCAAAATAACAACATAACTATTAAACATAGTCAAAATTTAATATGGCTAATCTAGTTAAAATGATATTTTGGATGCCACAACTCATATCTAGTTAAAGCGTCCGCACTAAGTATCATGTAATAATTAGTCTCGTATATATCTAGATAGAAAAACAAGTTTATAATTGAACCTTTTGATTTGCACACAACAAATAATTAACACTTAAAATCACCATTTTTTATATTTAGATTTACATCTCAAAGTTCCTCCGATATAAGTTGAGAATAGCTGAATCATGTTCTTTTAAAAAAAAAAAAGGAGTCCTGAGAGCTTTTAAGTTTTAATATCCATCCTGATTTTAATTTTCTTTCAGGATTAAAAAGAAAGTGATAATTGTGACATTTGAATTAAACACATGCACCGATTCCACCAGAGCGATCTCCAATAACTTACTACGAGTGACATCATCGCCGAGGTAACAGGAAGCGGGACCCACGTTAAGTCACAAGATGGCGATTGGCATCTGATTGGCTAACAGAAACAATTAATAAAATGCAAAATAAAACGATAAAATAAAGAAAAACATATTAGGCAAGGAATGACGTCATGCACCACCACGATCCGAGACCGTGGGTCGTTATCTTTACCATGTGCGCAAATGACGTCACGATAAATCATCTTGACACGTGGTGACATTTAACTGGCTGTGTACTTGATTGAATTCGTATCCTCTGCATTAAGTCAAATTTTGAGTTAAGATCTGAACCGTCCTATTGAGATCCGCACTAATATTAAAGTGCACTGCGTTGTAGGAGTGGACAGGATTGGTCCGAATTCTGATCGTACGGTTCATAAATTAACTCAAATGGTGCGTTTTTTTTTAGGGTTGGTGGCGAAAACTCAAATGGTGCGTTAATGCAGAGGATACGTATTCGTACTTGATTGGGGACACCTGGAGAGCTGAGCACCGTCGAAGTCTGTTTCTTTAAAGCGGCGTAGTGGGCCTCCTGTTGGACAATGATACGTCATGCACCAAGACAAGGAAAAATGATTTGTATTCTCAGTGAGCATTACTTGAATGTGAGGCCCCACCTGTCAGAGACTTGGAACGGAATATTGGAAGGAGGAAATTTATGAGAAAAGAACACACCAACAGAACTCAAATCATTCCCAAATTTTGTGTTATGAAATTCTGATAAAACTTACATTCTTTGCTTCGGATGTTTTCAAATAATTGAAAAAAGAATTATAAAGGATTAGAAATTTGGGTGTATTGTGGAGCCAACATGACCTTAGTGAGACGTCATATCAGCCTTCCGTCCACCCAATTGACATATTTTTGCTCTTTAACTAACACAACTTTTTATTTCCATAATGACAGAATCTTTGTTTTATAGTGCAATTTTGTTTTGATGTGTGAGTGCTTTCTCAATATAAAGAAGGCGCTCTCCAGTGCTGAGGTTGAGTGTGAGGTCGGATGCATGTCTTGACAATTAACAAATAAAAGAAGGCATTCTCAATAAAAAAAAAATGTATGTCGCGTAAGTCGTGTTACTGATAATTAACAAAACAAATATTTTCTTTCTTCTTCTTTTCTTTGACCATTTTTCATTTTAAAATTTCAGATATGCCTACGGCACAGGCTCGGTCGAACATCAATTGAGAAAAAAATTAACAGTTTTGAGAAAACTGACGAGATTATGAGCGTTTTGAAATTATGAAGTAAAAGAAGCAAGAAAACTTATATTTCGGAGATTATTCAATTTAGGACAGGTCCAATGAACATCAAATTTATTTTTAAATCCGATGAGTTTCAAGACTGTTCGACCCGTTTGCATCGGACCTGCTCTATATTTCAATTATTAGATGTTTTTTTTTAATATTTTTTTTGAAGCTAGTGGTATCTATATACCAGTTTTATTACATAAACCATCACTAAAATTTAATTCCGAGGTCTCCTCCTAGATTATCTTTGAACCCAATAGCCAATGGTTGATCCAAGAAGAGCCAGAAGTAGGCAAGTGTCTACTCTGGATTTGAATTTTTTTTAGATCCAGTGACATTTTATACTTGTGTCTACTTTTGGATGGAATGTCTATTCCTAGATTTAATTCACGGTTTAGTAGAAGAAAATTGTGTGGAAAAGAAAGTCAGCCCAAACTGATTCGTGTAAAAGAAAGAAAGAAAAAAAAAAACGCAGTCCGATTCGTTACTTCACTTAGAAGAATCGTTGATTTGTTAGGAGAAAAAGAGGTCCGCTACTAAGGATATAAATATGTCGTGCCGTGACTAGTCACACTGTAACTTGGATCACGTGTCGTGTTGTGCCGTGACCAAATTTGAAATGATGGTCATGGTACGTGAATGGTCACAATACGTTAATCACGCCATGAACACAAAACGTGACCGGTCACGTTTGTCATGTTTGGCCATATTTAACTGTTTTTTTTCATAATTTAGATTAGTTTATTTAAGATTCACCATTCAATCAAGATTTAACGGTCCTAATTACACGTGACCATGTGTCGTGCCGTGACCAAATCTTTTACCTGACGTGTCTTGAATATTATAGTGTTTTTATGAAAAAATTAGCTATTTTAAAAGTTTGTATGGGTACACCAGAAATTTTCCCTATTAAAAAAAGTCCTTTTCCTACTTGCCCTAACCTTTATTAACGCATTGTTATCGTTGGGTATTAATACGAAATAAAAATATACAAAAATATTGGATAGTATAAATATCGGGCTTCATATGCTAATATGAAGAAGTATTGGATTATCATTATCTGCAAGAGAAGAATGGTAAAAGTACTAAGCCCAAAGCCCAAATTGAAATTAAGCCCAAAACCTTTTATGTTAAAATTTTATTTGCACCGCTTGACTCTCTTCCCTCCGTCTCGCTTTCGAGTCTTCGACCAAATTTGTCAGACAGGATTCTTCTCTAGCACTTCTCTCTCTATGGAGCTCCAATCAGAAGAAAATGGTGATAAAATCTCAATCGACAACACCACCACCACTCTCGGTCGATCCAACGTCTCATCCAACCCCACAGTATCACGACGCCACGTGTCGCTGACGCTCACCCCCGAATCGACGCTCACTTTTGAGGTAATCGGAAAGAACCCTATCTTGATTCTGACCAATGGTTGCAAGAAAGTTTGTAGACGTGGCGAGAAGGGAGAGCTGAGAGACGGAGATAGGCTGTCTTTGTCAATACAAAGCCCGAGTTTTTGGGTTGTGAAGAGAGAGGTAGAGAGGTCGATTTTGGAGGCAGTGAAACGAAGAGAGCGGAGGACTATGGAGAGGAGAAGGGAGAGAGAGGAGAGAGAAAAAGAGGAACTGAGAGAGGAAGTAGGAGCAAATGGAGAATTTGATTTGGAGCTTGAGGCGGAGAGCTTAGATTTGTCAAATATTGATCCCGTTGAAGGTAATTTTACCAGTTTCTGTTGTTAAGTTATGCATTAGTATTTTCACTATATTTGGACAAAATATGTGTACTCTTATTCATCTCTAATTTTCTATATAGTATTAGTATGCATATACCATTGTCTTTTTGCCATTTCATCGAACAGTGTGCATGCAATGATTACTGTACTGCCTATACCAACACATTGTGTGAAAATTGTATTATGATACTTACTGAAAACCAGTCGATTTCAATATTTAATATTGCAACTTCAGTACAATTAAAGAATGTACACTGTACCGTATATGTAGAATTCGGGTTTCTGGTCACGGGACATGAATTTGACAAGTACTCTAAGGGAACGATACGCCCAATGAAGAACTGGAACTGGTACCTTGACACACCAAAAGAAAATTCCGACTCTGAGAATGAAAAGGATGACTTTACCGATGAGGCTAGCACGTCAAAAAAAAAGAACGGTAGGGCAGGAAAGAAAAGAGGCAAAGAAGAGGGGGATGAGGACTGGACTGTTGTAAGTGAAGAAGAGAAGGACCTTATTGCAAAAGATGCAAGCAGTCTAAAAGTTTCTAAATATACTACGAGATCTAAAGATTTGAAAAAACCAAGAAAAGAGACGGTCAAAGATGAGGATGATTCCACGGTTCAAAATGAAGAGGTTGATGATGAAGATGATGAAACCTTAGGTGGATTTATTGTTACTGGCGATGAAAAAGAAGAAGAAGAAATGGATAACAGAGAATTAGAGGAGGAAGAAGAAGAATTTGTAGACGAAGAGTACGACGATTGATGGCATCAAGACCAGATGTGTAGTTTCCTTTGCTACTTTTGTCTTAGTTTAGATTTTGTTGTATCATAGTTTAGTGTTCTTTTAATTTTTTTTGTGATACAAAAGACCATGGATATGTATTCCATTAGCTCGGGCCACAATACTTTATAGATAGGTATTATATTTGTGCTGTCTGTACCACAATGTATGTACCTTGTACCACTTGCACATAGTTCTTAGAGTGTTCATTGCACTATAACAAAACCGGTCTTCAGTGACCGGTATGATCGCCGGTCGCTGAAGACCCCATAAAGAAAAAAAAAAATAAAAATTTAAATGTTTCGGTGACGAACCCTTTAGCGACCGGCGCCCATACCCTTCAGCGACTGATTTGACCCGGTCGCTAAAGGGTGTCCTCTCAAAAATCCGTCAAGTCTTTCTTCTCTGTCGCCCAACCCCCGTCATTTTCTAAGTTTAGCCAAAAATAAAAAACAATGACGCTGCCGCGGTGCCGCCTGACCCCGCTGTCGCTGTCTCTCTCTCTCCCGGCAAGTCTCTCTCTCTCTCTCCCTTCTAATTTTAAAATCCCGCTCCCTTGTTCAAACCCCGCCACCTCAATTTGTAAACCACCGCACCCCTTGATATAACCTCTATAAATAAAACCCTAAAATTTCCCAAAGTTTTAATAACCGTAAGTTTTTGTCTTAAATCACTCCCTGTTCAATTTGAACCCCGCCCCCTCACCCCTTTTATTTCCCTGCATCTCTCTCTCCTCTTTTGTTCACAGCCATCGATCAAAGAAAAAGACTCCCAAACCGCACCCGTTGCCAAACTAATTGAATCTGTCTCTTTGGTTTGAAAATTCTGCATTAAGGTACTCAAGACTACGTTATTTGTTGAATTGATTAGAATAGGTTGATTTTTATAAATAGAATATAATATATTCATGAACCGAATCAATAAGTAGATCTGTCTTATGAAATGTGCTTTGATTAGTTAGGTTAATTGGTTTGATTAATTGATTGGTTAATTGATTAATTGATTTTATTAATTGGTTGATTAATTTGGTTAATTGATTTAAATTCATAGCTTATGTAGATGCTGCTTGTATGGCTGTATACAAGTCTTGTTGCATGGATGATGCAACACTTGATTTGATTTTGTGTTTCTTCCATGACTTGCTTTGGAGGGTCCGTTATCAATTGATGATATCTGAAGGGTCTAAAGTATATATATGGATTTTTTGTTTGAGTCAAAGTTTTAGAATGTCATATATTAATTATTGCATTTAGGTTAATATCTTTTAATTTATTTGTAAATGGAAAAAACATTTAAGTAATGTATTAATTTTGTTGGAATTGTTTGTAAAACTATTTTTTTTACAAACTATATTGCAGGTATGCCGAGCAGAAAGGGTAAGGAAAATGAGGCATCATCCAGTGGATTCAAGCACCTTCCGCGCGGCCGAAATGCATACATTAAGCCGCCGCAAAAGTCGGAGGACAGACCAGTGATTCGTCGGGTCGGTTATAAGTAAAATTTATTTTTTGTGCATTTTTATGTATGTAGGATTATCCATTTGTAGTGGTTTTAATTAATTTTGTTTGCAGATCTTTTGTTGGAGATTTGTTGACATCGATCAAAAATGTCAACAAAATAATATCACAATGCACACGTTTCCACTATCCTGCAGAAACTAGATTACCTATAATACCCGTGTGCACAAAATTTGATGACTATCCTGAGGAAACTAAACTAGAGGTCTAGGACGAGTTTTTGGTGAGTAAAATCTCCTTTTTAAAATTGGCAACCTACTGTTTCTCTTTTTAAGTTAACCAACGATTTTTTAATGATGCATGCAGAAGCACTTTCAGTTTCTCCCAGGTGAAGACATGGATCTGGAATGGAAGACCTTCGCCAGCATAGCCAACAAAGCTCTCCAAAACCTGCTTAACAAGTGCAGAGATGAAGCGAAAGATAGATATGGAGATAGCATTATGGAGTAGAAGGACTGAGGGGTGTCAAGCACATATGATTGGATAACGGCGAATAACTGGCCTAAATTGTGCGACTATTGGTGCACTGAAGACTTTGCTAGGAGGAGTGAGCAGAATCAACAAAATAGGGCCTCATCTAGAGAGGGTTCCTTTGCAATCATGGGCTCAGTGAACATGCTGGTTCACAAACAAAGATTCGTAAGATGTTTTATTTCATCAAAATAATTAATTTCAATTGCAATTTACTCGAACTAACCTTGATAATTTTATTTGTGTTGAAATGTTTATTCACAATAGGAGAATAAAAACCAGCGCGAGCCCAGGTGGTCTGACGAGCTGTTCACGACGACGCATACCAGCAGAAGACGGGGCAATTTTGTTCCGCGAGGGCAAAAAAGGCACAAGTAATAAAACATAACAATCTTTTAATAATATTCATTCTTTGTTGTACTTACTTTATTATTGTTTTATTTTATAAATTTTGCAGGAAGACTACGATCGGGATATGCGTGCAGAGTATGGGCCTAATTGAGCCCTTTGGCCCTCTTTTGACGCAGACATCTGGTACGCCAACACAGACAATAATGCTCACGGCGATAACTATCTAGGTAAAATACACATACTTAAAATTGTAAATTTGTATTTAAATTTTGTAACGTAATATTAATTATCTTATTTTTAATGTTTCAGGCAAGACGAGATCGCTGTATCGTCCAGGTGGGTCCCAGGCGTCTTCTCCGTAATCGCAATCGCAATCGTATTCGGCACCGCCTCCTCTCAGGCAAGAAGACATAAATGCGATTTAGGTCAGGTGTTGGGCGTGCTTCAACCACAGATCAACCAATTCATGGAGAAGTTGAGGCGTAGCATGGGTTGTTCTTCGTCTTATCAGGTACGAAATCCGATTTTGGGTATGTTTGAATTCAATAAGGGCATCCATAACTAATAAGGACACAAGTATGGCAAATCAACTAACAAAACAGTAAACTCCTAAAAATTCTAAACCCTAA
>JAJGRW010000777.1:0-53454 GCA_025461045.1 Carex parvula
GGAAGTCAACACTCTCGCGCTGCTGCTTCTACTCACTATCCCTCTGCTCTCCATCTTTCTCTTATCTCAAAATAACAGAAGAAAGAAAGCTCTCTATCCTCTTCCCCCAGGTCCCAAACCATATCCCCTGGTAGGGAACCTCCTACAACTGGGTCCCATAAGCCAGCCTCACGTGACTTTCACCTCTCTATCCAAAATCATGGACCCATATTCTCCCTCCAACTAGGCCAAGTCACACGTCACAACCATCATCGTCTCCTCTCATGAATATGCGAAGAAGCTTTTTCAAAATCACGACCTCGCATTAGCTGGCCGGCACGTGCCTGATGCGGTACGGGTACAAGCCCACCATGAGTGGTCTGTACCGTGGCTTCCACCGGGACCACGGTGGCGGTTCCTGCGCCGGCTTTGTACAACTGAGTTATTCACTACTCAACGGCTTGATTCTCAATTGTCACTTAGAAGGCAAAAGGTGCAAGAGTTATTGGATTTTGTCTCTAGATCAGCTGAAGAGGTACTTGAATCCAACCTTAATCTCTAATTCAGAATTTGAATTTTTGCAACTGTTTTACTTGCAGTGAAAAAAATCTATCCAGAGTTGACCTTCTTTTTCTTTTTATGAGTGATACTGATATCGGACTCATTTATATTTAAAAATGGCGAAACTCATCTCTGTCATAGGAAGTTCGGAACAGAAAGGTCTTGCATCGGTACCAAACAACTGGCTGGTACCAAGTATCTAGATAGCGCTAAAGATAACTCTCCCACATCAGACTTTTTTTTGTGAGGATTTAATGTAAGATCTTAATCTAATTTTGACTTATTTCTAAAGGGAGCTCCAGTATAGATCGGGTGGGTGGCATTTACTACCACCCTAAACTTACTATCAAGCACAATATTCTCGACTGATCTTGCCGGTTTTGACTCGGACTCATCACAAGAGTTCAAGAAGACGATTGAAAGCATCATGGAGTTTGCAGGATGCCCAAATGTGTCTGATTTTTTCCCAGTGCTTACCCCACTTGATCTGCAGGGTGTACGGCGAAAAATGGACCCTCTTGTCAAATTTTTACATAAAATTTTTGATGGGCAGATCGATCGTCGGATTAAGAACAGGGAAGATGGCTCTATTGGCCACGATGATTTCTTGGATGTATTGCTTGATAGTCAACTAGGGGAAGGGGGTACAGATTTTCGACCGCCGCTCAAATCCGTATTTGGAGTAACAATTCTTCCACTTGTTCAAATTTTAAGGATTATGTTATATGGAAATAATAATCTATTTTTCTTAATTATTCTTGTCGGCTAATAATTATGTATTTAGGTAAGCCTGTCAACACTACTCTGCTTTATTTGTGTTCAATCGATGCATTCAAAACTATAATTGATTATTCTGGCATCAGGACTTATTTGCGGCTGGAACTGATACAAGCTCAAGTACTGTTGAGTGGGCAATGGCCGAGTTGTTGCAAAATCCTGTAACACTGGCAAAGGTACGCAATGAACTTGCATCGGTCATCGGCCCAGAGAGAGAAATGGAAGAGTCTGATATTGGCCGACTCCCCTATCTCCAAGCAGTCGTTAAAGAAACTATGCGGCTGCACCCTCCAGTGCCATTTCTTCTTCCACGACCCCCTCAAGAAACCATTGAATTAGGCGGTTATTTGATTCCTGAGGGCGCTAAGGTAGATAACTACAGATTATTGGTTATAAACATAATAAAGTTTGATTGTTGACAACAGGATTTTTTCTGGGTCAAAACATACATTTGTTTTGTTTTATTAGACATATTTAGCAGTTACATTGATATACTCAGCAAAGAATTGTTACTTATATTTTAACGAGTGACTCCAGCAAATTATTCTTCCAAGTCCATATTGATACATGTTAGGTCTCCCCAGCAGTTGGGATCGTGTAAATGAGACAAAAAAAATGAAAATTCTTCTTATTTCTCTCAAATCCTACAAATTGAATTGATATATATAGTACAATGGTATTCTATGTTTAGATTTAATAGAAGACATGTTTTTCCTTCTGACGCCTCTTTATCACATGTAGCTGCTAGTCAACATATGGGCGATTGGTCGGGATGAAACAACATGGAGAGATCCACACAAATTCTTGCCAGAGAGGTTCTTGGAGAAGGAGATTGATTTCAAGGGTCGCAATTTTGAGTTAATACCATTTGGTGCTGGTCGGCGAATTTGCCCCGGTTTGCCACTTGCGTACCGAATGGTACACCTGATGTTGGGGTCCTTGTTGCATCGGTTTGAGTGGAAGCTGCCAGAAGAGATGGGGAACTGTGGGGTCAACATGTCAGAAAAGTTTGGGGTAACATTAGCCATGGCCCAGCATCTGAAGGCCATTGCCGTACCAGTCCTAGGTAACATTTCACATGAAAGACTGGTACAGAAGTGAAAAAAATTTCAGAGCTATAGTTCAGCAATGAGAAAATGTAAAGACTGGTACTGTTATAAGTTGTCTTTATTTATTTTATTTTTATTTATTTGTTTTAATTGCTAGAAAGTTGGCAAGTAAATTTTGTTTAGTTATTTATTCCGATTGGCAAAAGCTGTTTTTTTTCTTTTGACTAGAAAAACATTATATTGGTGCTTGTTTCAATTGAAAACAAATATAAAATAAGTATTTAACAACAGTTAATTAGACTACAAAAGAAAAAACAGAGAGATATTCTTGGCCAAATTTGATGCCTTTTTTCGAAAGAGAAGCAACATTCATAGTTTCGTACATCCAATTTTTTTTTTTTTTTAATAAAAGACCGAGGTCCGTTTCATTGATATGAAACTTAAAAATTACATAATAAAAGAGTTCATTGCACCTATGCAGCAATTAAGGTAAACCCCTCCAAAGTACCTACTCAGTATCAACAACACACAGCATGCAAAAACTAAGTCAGTGTGCACACAGGCACCAAAAGCAACCAAATTCATAAACAGTAATAACCCAACAAAACAAAAGAAATTGGCTGAGTCAAGTATAACATCAAGACAAAACATAAACTAGAGATTAAACATGCACAATAACTCTTGGTCGTCAGTGACCCATTCCACTAGCTGCAAATTTTCAGGGCTTGGTAGTTGGAGAGGTATGGCATCAAGCTCCTCAGGCAGCCATTCCTTGGTGTTCTCCTTGATTTCATCTGTTAATGGCCCTGTCCAGTGGGAAATTAAGGAAACAATAGTAAGAACAATATTTCTTGATGAATTAATATCAGTCCATGTTCCAAACAAATTCTGACACTCAACCCATCCAAAACCAAATGTGTTTTGCAAAATAACATCTGAGAATTCTCATGCAACAACTCGACTGAGAGTCTGAGATTGTGTCGTTCGCTCGAGATTGGATACAAGAACTTGAAAGTAATCTTAGTGCATATTGAAATAGAATAAATAAACACTGTTGTAACTCTTTAAATCCCAAATATGACTCACATTAAGTAGAACCAGACCTGATGATCAGAAATTATTGATACTATCAAAACCTGAAGATATTATTTTTATTTTTACTATATATTTACTTGTTTAATTACTTATTTTTGGTGGGTGGAGGGCAACTTGAGCAAGGAAAATTGAATTAATTGCAGAGGTTATAAGTCTCAGCCAAGTGCCTCAGACTAAGAGCAATAAGTTATCTCATGCCAAGCCATGCTCCTAATTTCACTAAAAGAAAAATTAAGCTCGGCCTAGATCCAACCCAAAGGTCCATGGGCTTTCGAATTCAGGGTTCAAGGTAGGCCCCCTTACTGTCTCTTCAACCCATTATGGTAACTATTATTCTTGTTTCAATTAGGTTTTTGGAGCCCTTTTTTTTATCTGACACTCAACCCATTATGGTAACATTTCACATGAAAGACTGGTACAGAACTGAGGATTTTTTTTCTTCTTTAGTTCAGCGATGACAGAAATTTCAAGGGTTTTTATTACTATCAACTATGAGTAGGTTTTTAATATCTCATACTTTTCATACCTCATCATACCTCATATTTTATATCTTCGTTTTCATAATCCAAATTGCTGATCCGAACCGCTCAACATGCATGATATCTATACTAAAATATGTTTTGGGATGAAACTTTATAATTTTTGGATTTTTTTTACTATTTTTTAAGATAGATAGAAAATCACTGTTTTTGAACGGTTCAGAAACAGTGATTTTGTACCTATCTTAAAAAATAGTAAAATATTTCCAAAAATTATAAAATTTCATCCCTAGACATACTTTAGTATTAAGATATGATGAGGTACGAAAAACATGAGGTATTGGAACCCTCTCATTAATTATTAATATATTATATGTTGGATTGTTGGGCTGGCCTAATAAATGAGGAGCAAAATAATTTTAAAACCACATTTGTTAATGTTCCTAACTTTCCTAAAATAAATAGGTTAGATATTTGTTATTGTCAATGACCACAAGTTTGTGACATTTGCTAGCTATTAAATCAGATCATTATTATTTGTTGACTATATGGGAATCAGTGTTTTGCACGTATCATTTGCTGAATAAATGTATCATTATTACTTTGTTTTAACATGACGGTTCTACGTTACTGCAATGATGATATAGTATTGACAATATGTTGCACTTTGCACCGCTACCAGTAATTAGAAAAAGAAAAAACAGAAAAATCGATCTAGCGCAATTCCAAATCCAAACTTAACGGCTCTTTTTACCCCGCCCCTGCTATAGATTCGAAATCCAAACTTATCTATTCAATCCTCACAATCTCATATCATTTTTCATCGGAAAGAGGAGAGACAGAGAGAGAGAGACCATTGTACCGTACAAGAAATAGCTAGAACAAATGATATTCTTTATTTCATATAAATTATGTTTAATAATATTTTTGCTATTCGAAATAGCTAGAACAAATGCTATTCTTTATTTCATATAAATTATGTTTAACATCTTAATTGAAGCCTAAATCGTGTTAGATCTCAATCAAACATGACCATTGTACTGTACAAGAAAGACGATATCGACTTGTGCATTGACAATGTACACGTGGCATGCACGCCTCCTATCAGGGACTTAATTTGCAATAACCTTTTTAACTCAGAAAAGGTCATATCATAGCGTTCATACGCTTGATGTGCAATAACCATTTCAAGAAAAGATAATCCAGAAAGTTCATGATTGCACCAATCTTATTTATAGTCTTCAAATTAAATTAGTCTTCTCCCAATTCCCCAATCCCCAATCAAATGGAAATCAACACTCTCTCGCTGCTGCTTCTGCTCTCTATCTCTCTGCTCTCCATCTTTCTCTTATCTCAAAAAAACAGACGCAAGAAAGCTCTCTATCCTCTTCCTCCAGGCCCAAAACCATATCCCCTGGTAGGGAACCTCTTACAACTGGGTCCCACAAGCCAGCTTCACATATTCTTCACCACTCTCTCCAAAACCTATGGACCCATATTCTCCCTCCAACTAGGCCAAGTCACAACCATTGTCATCTCCTCTCATGAATATGCAAAGAAGATTTTTCAAAATCATGACCTCGCGTTAGCTGGACGGCACGAGCCTGATGCAATACGGGTACAAGCCCACCATGAGTGGTCCATAGCATGGCTTCCACCAGGGCCACGGTGGCGGTCCCTGCGCCGGCTTTGTACAACTGAGTTATTCAGTACTCAACGGCTTGATTCTCAGTTGTTACTTAGAAGGCAAAAGGTGCAGGAGTTATTGGATTTTGTCTCTAAATGCGCTGAAGAGGTACTTGAATCTGACCTTCTCTAATTCATAGTTTGTAATTTTGCAACTGTTTTAGTGAAGAAAATCTGTCCCAGAGTTGACCTTCTTTTTATGTTTGTAAGTGATATTGAGAGATGAACTCTCATTGAGATTCATTTATTTTGATCCACTATTCCAGGAATAATCAATTAATATTCTGTTATATAAAAGAAAATGTGAAACTCATCTCTGTCATAGGAACAGAAAGGTCTTGCATCGGTACCAAACAACTGGCTGGTACCGAGTATCTAGATAGCACTAAAATCACTCCCCTGCATCAGATTTTTTCTTGTGAGGATTTAATGTTGGATCTTAATCTAATTTTGATTTATTTCTAAAGGGGACTCCAGTGGAGATCGGGTGGGTGGCGTTTACTACCACTCTAAACTTACTATGGAGCACAATATTCTCGACTGATATTTCCGGTTTTGACTCGGATTCATCACTAGAGTTCAAGAAGACAATTGAAAGCATCTTGGAGTTTGCAGCATGCCCAAATGTGTCTGATTTCGTCCCAGTTCTTACCCCGCTAGATCTGCAGGGTGTACGGCGAAAAATGGACCCTCTTGCCAAATTTTTGTATAAAATTTTTGATGAGCAGATCGACCGTCGGATTAAGAACAGGGAAGAGGGCTCTATCGGCCACGGTGATTTCTTGGACGTATTGCTTGATAGTCAACTAGGGGAAGGGGGTCCAGATTTTCGACCGCCGCTGAAATCCTTATTTGGAGTAACATTTCTTCCACTTGTTCATATTTTAAGGACTATATATATTATATGGAAAAATTCATCATCTTTTTTTCTTAATTATATTTGTCGGCTAATAATTATGTAATTAGGAAAGCATGTCCAACACTGACTCTGTTTTACATGTGTTAGATGATGCATTCAAAATTTTAATTTATTACTCTGGCATCAGGACATATTTACGGCTGGAACTGATACAAGCTCCCGTACTGTTGAGTGGGCCATGGCTGAGTTGTTGCAAAATCCTGTAAGACTTGCAAAGGTACGCAACGAACTGGCATCGGTTATTGGCCCAGAGAGAGAAATGGAGGAGTCCGATATTGGCCGACTCCCCTATCTCCAAGCAGTCATTAAAGAAACTATGCGACTGCATCCTCCAGTGCCATTTCTTCTTCCACGCCGTGCTCAAGAAACCGTCGAATTAGGCGGTTATTTGATCCCTGAGGATGCTAAGGTAGAGAACTAGAGATTATTGATTATATATAAAGACAATAAAGTTTGATTGTTGACAACAGAATTTTATTTTGGGTCAAATACATTTGTTTTGTTTTATTAGACTAATTTAGCAGTTGCATTGATATACTCAGCAAAGCATTGTGACTTATATTAATATAACAAGTGACTTCAGCAAATTATTCTTCCAAGTCCATATTGATACTCTTTACTTAATTTCAAATAGCAGGCTAAATTAACATGTTAGGTCTCGCCAGCAGTTGGGATTGTGTAAATTAGACAAAAAAAAATGAAAATTTGAAAATTCTTCTTAATTCTCACAAATCCTGCAACTTGAATTGATATAGAACTATGGTATTCTATACTTCATTTAATAGAAAACTTGTTTTTCCATCTGACACCTCTTCATCACATGCAGCTGCTAGTCAACATATGGGCAATTGGCCGGGACGAAACGACATGGCCAGATCCACTCAAATTCTTGCCAGAGAGGTTCTTGGAGAAGGAGATCGATTTCAAGGGTCGTGATTTCGAGTTAATACCGTTTGGTGCTGGTCGGCGAATTTGCCCCGGTTTGCCACTAGCGTACCGAATGGTACACCTGATGTTGGGGTCCTTGTTGCATCGGTTTGATTGGAAGCTGCCAGAAGAGATGGTAAATTGTGGGGTCAACATGTCAGAAAAGTTTGGGGTAACATTAGCCATGGCCCAGCATCTGAAGGCCATTGCTGTACCAGTCCTGGGCGACATTTCACATGAAATACCTGCACAGAAGTGAGAAATTTTTCAGAGCTTTAGTTCAGCAATGTGAGAAATTTCAAGTATTTTCTTATTATTAATATTACTGTTATTGTTATAATTTTTTGTATTTGTATTTTTTTTTATTTGCTCTAATTGCTATAAAGTTGGCAAGTAAATCTTGTTTAGTTATTTATTCCAATTGGCAAAAGCTGTTTGTTTTGACTAGAAAAAATTTATATTTTGGTACTTTTTTCAATAGAAAAACAAATATAAAATAAATATTTAACAAAAGTTACTAGACTACAAAAAAGAACAGAGAGAATATTCTTGGCAAAATTTGATGCCTTCTTTGTCTCAAATAGATGCCTGTTTAGTTTGAAAACTAAGCAATATTCAATGTTGACATTGAATATTTAATTAGTTAATTTCCTATTCTAGCCTCTTAGACTATTTAATTATCTTAAATCGTATATAATTAGGGGCACTTTGTAAATGAACTTTTCTTTGTTATAAAATATATATATATATATATATATATATATATATATGTTGGCCAATTTACTCTTGGTATAGCAGAAGGTCTCTAGTTTTAGAGTAAGGTACTTCACAAACTAACAATTAGGGGCACTTCAATGCTTAATTAATTGCACAACTCAAGATTACTAAGGCTTACTCTAGCCTGGCAAAAGTTTAACCTTTGGAATAGCACTATGCTGGGTTGTTTTAATCATCTCATGATACATAAATTCACTCTAAAAGAGTTCAAAACTCATTGTAAAGGACTCATTCAATAGACAAGGAGTTTCAATGTGTTTATGCCACATAAAGTAGTCATAACAGCAACTGCTCTAAAGAGCAACTTCCACAAATTGAGAGTAGTGTTATTGAGGTCATATTTGGCTGGGAATAAAAGTTTGATTCAGGACCATCTGAAAACAGTGATTTTGTAGTAAAAACATTTCAAAATATATAAAATTTATCATCCAAGCACATTTATCTTCAAAGATATTGTTAGCGAAATCAGGATTGCAGTTATCAGTAAGATTACACTAACTCAAACATCAAGTTCACAACACAAGACGAATCAAGATAAATACGAGGACAAAGGTGCTGAAACAACGATTACAACAAGGTCTCTCTCTCTCTCTCTCTCTCCTCTTTCCGATGAAAAATGATATGATATTGTGAGGATTGAATAGATAAGTTTGGATTTCGAATCTATAGCAGGGGCTATTTATAGCAAGTTTGTGACATTTGCTAACCTATTTATTTTGATGTCACAAACTTGTGGTCATCGACAGTAACAAATATCTAACCTATTTATTTTAGGAAAGTTAGGAACATCAACAAATGTGGTTTTAAAATTTTTTTGCTACTCATTTATTAGGCCAGCCCAACAATCCAACATACAATATATTAATAATTAATGAGGAGGGTTCTAATACCTCGTGTTTTTCATACCTCATCGTACTTTATATTTTATATTTTTTTTTCTAAAGTCTAAATTGTCGATCCGAACCGCTCAACATGATATTAATACTAAAGTATGTCTAGGGATGAAATTTTATAATTTTTGGAAATTTTTTAAGATAGGTACAAAATCACTGTTTCTGAACCGTTCAAAAACAGTGATTTTCTATCCATCTTAAAAAATAGTAAAAAAAATCCAAAAATTATAAAGTTTCATCCCGAAACATATTTTAGTATAGATATCATGTTGAGCAGTTCGGATCAGCAGTTTGGATTATGAAAATGAAGATATAAAATATGAGGTATAATGAGATATGAAAAGCATGAGGTATTGGAAACCTACTCATAGTTAATAGTAATAAAAAATCCTCAGTTCTGTACCAGTCTTTCATGTGAAATGTTACCTAGGAGGCTAGGACTGGTACGGCAATGGCCTTCAGATGCTGGGCCATGACTAATGTTACTCCAAACTTTTCTGACATGTTGACCCCACAGTTCCCCACCTCTTCTGGCAGCTTCCACTCAAACCGATGCAACAAGGATCCTACCATCAGGTGTACCATTCGGTACGCGAGTGGCAAACCGGGGCAAATTCGCCGGCCAGCACCAAACGGTATGAACTCAAAATCGGGACCCCTGAAATCGATCTCCTTCTCCAAGAACCTCTCTGGCAAGAATTTGAGTGGATCTGGCCATGTCGTTTCGTCCCGACCAATCGCCCATATGTTGACTAGCAGCTGCATGTGATGAAGAAGTGTCACAATCAAAAGCAACTTGTATATCAATGTGGACCTGATTAAATGAAACATTGAATATCATAGTACTATATCAACTCAAGTGGCCAACTGGCCCAACTTTGTCTAATTTGCATCCCAATCCCAACTGTTGGGTTTATTTTCAGAGTTAATTAATGTAAATGCTAAATTAATCTAATAATAGAAAAACCAATGTATTATTGACCAACAATAATAAAAATCCTGTGTCAACAATGAAATTTCATTGTCTTTTTAACCAATCATCTCTACCTTAGCGCCCTCAGGGATCCAATAACCGCCTAATTCAACGGTTTCTTGAGCGCGTCGTGGAAGAAGAAATGGCACTGGAGGGTGCAGTCGTAGAGTTTCTTTAACGACCGCTTGGAGATAGGGGAGTTGGCCAATATCGGACTCCTCCATTTCTCTCTCTGGACTGATGACCGATGCCAGTTCATTGCGTACCTTTGCCAGTGTTACCGGATTTTGCAACAACTCGGCCATGGTCCACTCCACAGTACTCGAGCTTGTATCAGTTCCAGCCGCAAATAAGTCCTGGTGCCACAATAATCAATTAAAATTTTTGAATGCATCCTTTAATACAATTAAAAACAGTCTCTGTTTGCTGAAAAAACTAGTTAAGAAAAATTGATGATTTTGTCCATATAATATAGTCCTTAAAATAAAAATAAAATATGAACAAGTAAACGAATTGTTACTGAAAAAATGGATTTGTGATGCTCTCGATAATCTGCGCCCCCTTCCCCGATTTGACTATCAAGCAATACATCCAAGAAATCATTGTGATGGATAGAGCCCTCTTCCCTGTTCTTATTCCGACAGTCGATCTGTTCATCAAAAACTTTATGTAAAAAAATGGCAAGACTGTCCAACTTTCGCCTTACACCCTGCAGATCTAGCGGGGCAATCACCGGGAAGAAATCAGACACATTTGGGCATGCTGCAATCTCCATGACCCCTTCAATCGTCTTCTTGAACTCTTGTGATGAATCCGAGTCAAAACCGGCAATATCAGTCGAGAATATTGCGCTTGATAGTAAATTTAGAGTGGTAGTAAATGCTGCCCGCCCGATCTCCACCGGAGTCCCCTTTAGAAAAAAATGAAAATTAGATTAAGATCCAAATCCTCACCAAAACCAATTTTGATGTAAGCGAGTGATCTTTAGTGCTATCTAGATAGTAGATACTTGGTACCAGCTAGCTGTTTGATACCGTTGTAAGAACTGTTCCTATGACACAAATGGGTTGCACCCATTTTTTTTCTTAAAATAACAGAATATTTATGCTTCCTGGAATAGTGGATCAAAAGAAATGATACCCAATGAGGGTTGAGCTCTCAAAAGAAAAAAAAAAAGAAAAAAGAAAAAAAGGTCAACTCTGGACAGATGTTCTTCACTAAAAAGTTGCAAAAATTCAAATCCTGAATTAAATTGGATTCAAGTACCTCTTGAGCGCATTTAGAGACAAAATCCAATAACTCATGCACCTTTTGCCTCCTAAGTAACAAATGAGAATCTAGCCTTTGAGTAGTGAATAACTCAGTCGTACAAAGCCGGCGCAGGGACCGCCATCGTGGACCTGGTGGAAGCCATGCTATGGACCGCTCATGGTGGGCTTGTACCCGTAGCGCATCAGGCTCGTACCGGCCAGCTAATGCGAGGTCATGATTCTGAAAAATCTTCTTTGCATATTCATGAGAGGAGATGACTATGGTTGTGACTTGGCCTAGTTGGAGAGAGAATATGGGTCCATAGGTTTTGGAGAGAGTGGTGAAGAATATGTGAAGCTGGCTTGTGGGACCCAGTTGTAAGAGGTTCCCTACCAGGGGATATGGTTTTGGGCCTGGAGGAAGAGGATAGAGAGCTTTCTTGCGTCTGTTTTTTTGAGATAAGAGAAAGATGGAGAGCAGAGAGATAGAGAGCAGCAGCAGCAGCGAGAGAGCGTTGACTGCCATTTGATTGGGGATTGGGGAATTGGGAGAAGACTAATTTAATTTGAAGACTATAAATAAGAGAGGAGGGTTCAAATGCCTCCATGAAACCTCCACCATGCCTCCATATTTTAAAACTTTAATAACTCAAAATTTATAACTTAAAAGTCAAAATAAAACCGGTGGATATGGTCTACATTATTTTATCTATACACGTGTAAAAAATTATGATATTTCAATTTTGTTTTGATTGTCATCAAGAGCTTGTAAAAAACATACTAATGTGGATAATTTCTAGACGTTAATTTTTCAACTTATTGATTCACATAAAAACAAAATCGAAATGTGATAATTTTTTATGAGCACATAGATAAAATGATGTAGATCATATCCAACGGTTTTATTTTGATTTTTAAGTTATAAATTTTGAGTTATTAAAGTTTTAAAATATGGAGGCATGGTGGAGGCATGAAAAATGGAGGCATTTGAACCCTCCTCTAAATAAGATTGGGGAATTGCAAATTAGGGGAATTTTACAAAATAACCTATTTCTGAAAAAAGTTGGACAAAATGCCCTCTCTTCAAATTCTTTGACAAAATGACCTTGTGGGTCCACCACCGTAAAAAATCTCCTTCCCCCTGGTTTACTCCCATCTTTTTTATTCCGTCTCTTGGCCTCCCTCAAAATCCCTTCCTTTTTTCGATTAATTACTATTTTCTACGCTAAGGTTCCTGTGCATTTTCAAAGTGCTCTGACAAGTCTTGTATCTAACATTCCAAACCGTTCCAGTCATGAAACATAAGAGAAAAAGGAAAATTTTCAAAGTGCATTGTAAGTTAGGCTAGATATATGATGCATAATTGTACTGACAAGTAAATTGAAAATAGTGAAAATGATTTTTTTAAAAGGCTAATTAAGTTGGGTTATATACCCATCTTGTAAATCTTTTGAGAGGCTTAATTTGTATTCATCTCTGATATTACTGGTAAGAAATTTCTTAACTACTTTTAAGAGAATGACAATCTTCTAACAGTGGCGGTAAATTGTTTTTATTACACTAGAATTCTTGAGAAGATTGGAGGGAATCCTCTAATATTGTTTATATGTTGTAAATTGCAACTTGAAATATAAGGTTCTAAAGTGTATTTTTGATAACAAATAGAAAGACATATAGCGTCAAAAAAAGAATAGGTTTACAACAATTACCATAAAGGGGGAGATGTTTATTAACTTGGAGATAGAGAGGGAGGGGAGGGAAAGAGAATATAGGGCCCACAGGGTTATTTTGTCAAAGAATTTGAAGATAAGGTATTTTGTCCAAATTTTTTCAAAGGTAGGTTATTTTGTAAAATTTCCCTCCAAATTAAGTCCCTAACAGGAGGCGTGCATGCCACGTGTACATTGTCAATGCACAAGTTCATATCGTCTTTCTTGTACGGTACAATGGTACATGTTTGATTGAGATCTAACTCAAGGAATAAAGGATTTAGGCTTCAATTAAGATGTTAAACATGATTTAGTTGAACTAGATTAATATGACATAAGTCGATCTTTAAATAGGTCTAAAGTGTAAAAAGTTAAGCCACCTATTATGATAATTTAACGTTTAGTCCATGCATGTAGTTTAAGATTGCAAATATCAATTATAAAATAATTTATATATCTACAAACCATCTATCAAACTTGTTAATTGTATGATTCTCGAATTATAATAAATTTATATGTTTGTCTAAATAAGAAACTCATTTCTAACTTCTATTTTATAGGATGAAAGAATTTCACATATGCAAGATTTAAAAATTATGCAAATTGTAGATATAACTAATGTGTAATTAGGATTGTCTTTTTTTTTTTTGAGAACTTAGCAAAGGCTTCCAAGCTTGTAAGAAATATTTCTAGATCCACATGTAAATTCATTTTATACAAAAATATTGATATTAAGTATGCATGTTTTTAGTTGTTTCAAAAATATTGATCATCGTTTGTTTAAAGAAAATTAAATGAAAATCAACCATATAAATTAGTTTAATTAGAGTCATTATTTTTAATTGGGGTGATCACTTGATATTAGTATTTTTCACAATCTTGACAATGATTTTTTAAATTAATTCAAATAAAACATACACAAATTAAAGCTTATTATCTTTTATAGACATGATATGTGCATCACATAGACCATGCCAATAGTGCTGGATTTTAAATTTACTTTGTTTTTAAAGATTGTTGATATTTTCACCATAATTGATTGTCAAGTGATCACATCTCTTAATTAGTACATACCTTTGTAATATAATAAACAGAAAATTTGTTGGTTTCTCTTAAATTTTCTGATTTTCAACTTAAATATGTCAATTTTAAAAATTGAGAGAGGATGGTATATTTGTCTATTTTATTTTTAAAATAATTAAATAAAAGATTAAATAATGAAAAAGGAGATAGAAGAAAGAAAGTTAAGTTTGTATAGGAACAATAATGGATATTATGTTGTTTTCATGAGGATATTGGCTATTTTGAAAGTTTGTATGGGTGCACTAGAAATTTTCCCTATAATAAAATATAAGAATGAGACTTGGTAATATGCATATCTTTCAAAGTTTTATCGTTAACCATAATCTTCATGTGAAAATGTGTATTGAGACCAAATATTTCCATACGCTAGTAAAGAATTAAGAATTTGACAAAAATAAGAAACTAAATCAAGATTGGTGTCGAGATAGTTTTTCCGGCTTCAATATCCCAAAATCCAGTAGGAATGATTCAAATCAGCATCCCACCAACAGTATTAACACCTGCACCTGGAATTCAGATCCTCCCCGGTACCGTAATAGAGAATCTTTTACAATTACTTGATCCGGATTGTTTTTTTTAACTTGGCACGAATCTCAAAGCCCAATAATACTGCCCCCTCTGTCAGCCTGAATCTCAAAGCGGCTGAGAGTTAATCTCAAACCGTCAAGTGAAGGGAATCTTTTACAGTAATGAAGAGGATACTTGTCCCCTGCACACCTAGAATTCAGATCCAGTGCAGTAACCCAATTTTTGAGTTTTGATCCAAACCGTCCAAGGTGCTCTAACACGAATCTTAAAGAACCTGGACCCCACAAATAATACTGGCCCCCTGCGCTACCACCGAATAGGCACCGTACACGTCAAAACTCAAAAATTGGGTTACTTTAGGGGATCCGGACTCTGCACACCTCTGTAGTCTGTCTGCATATACTGTTCCAAAACACAATTAAATATATATACCAGTAGCAGTAGGTCATGGTGCTTTAACTACGGTACTTGGTACCATAATCCTTCTCAAAAAGAACAAGTAGAATTATTTTTTCTTATGAAAATTTGGTAAAAATTCTAGCTGGGTGATTACATCTTTCCTGTTCTTGGTCCAATCTTCTCAGCAATTCTTTCTGATTTTCTTCGGAAACATTCTGATTTGATACCACAAAGGACCTGAGCCTCTTCACTTCTTTCTCTGCATCCGACAGCTCCAGCATGGATTTTTCTAGGCTCAGAATCAAACTCAGATCTCATTCTACACGGTCTGGTATTGCACTGGATCTGAATTCTTTTCTTGTCAGGGGCATTCGCATATTTTTTTTCATTTAAAACAAATTTTTAGTTAATCTCGATGTTTATTTTTCGCATATTTTCAATCCGACCATACTTAAGAGGTATCTGTTTTAGATCAGATATAATCTTTTACAATAGCACCTTGGTTGATAAAATTATGTCAGAGGTGAAGGGTACAAAAAGGTTTAATCTTGCATGCTTGTAATCAATATAATCGATTTCTCTTTTGATTTGAAGTGTAACGGATGAAAAAAAATTATTGCAAATATTTTAAAAAAAAAATGACACATATACCTAACTCTATGTCTTACCTATATAATTCTAATCAAAGTTTCTTTGTTACAAACCTACAACAAACACCAAGTTTCTCATTACCTTCTAAATTTTAATTAATCAAACAAAAAATAAAACGAAAAAAAAATTAAATTTATTTTTCCTCATTAATCATCCAAATACGAAAAAATTAAATATATCAATATTTATTTCTATTCCATTTACCTTCTATTTTACACCTCCCTTCCTTTACTCTCCATCCAAACAGGGTATAAAGTTACGGTCACCGCATAAGTTTCAACAAGCACATGATTCTAATTTATAATCTAGAAGGCTAAATTCTTATATCTGCTAAATTTTGCAATACTCTAGGCCCATAAAAGCCCATTATGTCCCTTTTATTTCGACGAACCCTATAAATAAAGTCATCAAAGCAACGCGCACAAACCCTAACGAAACCCTAAGCCGCCGCGCGCCATTTTAAGTCCTCCGCTGAGAGATCAAAGAGAGACAGAAGTCGAAAGCTCGAGACAAAAGCAACAATGGCGGCAGCAGCAGTGGGTTACGGAGCAATGAAACCGACTAAGCTCGGCGTGGAGGAGTCGCGCGACCAGCTCAACCGGATCCGCATCACCCTCTCCTCTCGCGATGTCAAAAACCTCGAGAAAGGTACTTCATTTACCAAATCATAATGCTAATTTCTTATATTTCCTGTCTGATTGGTTGCGATCATAATTTTCCCGTGCAGTGTGTGCTGATCTCGTAAAGGGAGCTAAGGATAAGCAGCTCCGGATCAAAGGACCTGTGCGCATCCCAACCAAGGTGCTGCACATAACTACCCGCAAGTCTCCTTGCGGCGAAGGTACTCTTTATTTCATCGTTTTTTGTTCATCTTTCTGATAATTTGGGGTTTCTTAGCTTAGTTGGGAATAGAAATCCAATCTGTAGTTCATGTAATCCATGGTTTCTGGTGGAATGCCAAATGTTGAAGTACCAAAAGGGTGATTCCCTGCTTCCATTATAAACTAAGCATCTGATTGATCTATGCCAAAAAGTCTTTAAAGAGCATGCCCCTTGTAAGAATTGACTGTTTCATGTCTGGAACTGTATCCTTTATCTCGTACAAATAGACCTATGTGTAATTTCTGGGATGATGAATTTTCTTGCACTTGTATGCACTTATTAAAATATTTACAAAATTGTTTGGTTTATTTACAAACTCAATCGGGACTTGTATGCTATTTAATTCTGGTCCTTGAGAATCAGTAAATTTTGTTCTTAGTCCATTTAGATTAGGAACTGTTGCTAAAGCTGGCCGTAATATATCTTTCTATCTAGGTGTTAGTCCCTTTTGAACAATCCTGTATAGCTAGGAAATGTTAACTTGATTTGGGATTTTAAATGTCATTTCCTTGTAGAACATCAAAAGAGTTAGCTGTATGTGTTTTATATTATTCCTTTCTATGAGAATACTGGTTTTTCAAGAGGTTGGGACTCTGAGATGTTCTCAATAGTTGTGATCACATCTTTTGTTTGATCCGCTTGTGTACACTTTGACTGTCTGTTAATATTATATGGGTTTGATGTCAATGTGGTGATGCAATGAGATTCTTGCAAAGCACATCTGCTAGTTAATAACTTTTAATCACCTCTGTTAATTGTTGCTGAAAACAAACACTGACATATCCATCATTCATTTCAATAAACCAAACATATTATGCATCTCGGTAGTAAAATTTTGGGTCATTGAAATTGTTTTCCTTTCTCCAGATTGTCTCTATATGGGTGGGGTTTGTGTCTTTGGAAATGAACTCTAAATACTTTGCTTGTGTACACTTTGACTGTCTGTTAATATTATATGGGTTTGATGTCAATGTGGTGATGCAATGAGATTCTTGCAAAGCACATCTGCTAGTTAATAACTTTTAATCACCTCTGTTAATTGTTGCTGAAAACAAACACTGACATATCCATCATTCATTTCAATAAACCAAACATATTATGCATCTCGGTAGTAAAATTTTGGGTCATTGAAATTGTTTTCCTTTCTCCAGATTGTCTCTATATGGGTGGGGTTTGTGTCTTTGGAAATGAACTCTAAATACTTTGTTTTATGCATTCAATCTTTGGAAGAACTTTTTGTTATTGATTTTAAACTTTTCCTAAACAAATTTTCAGGTACCAACACCTGGGACAGATTTGAGTTCCGTATTCATAAGAGGGTGATTGATCTGATCAGCTCTCCTGATGTTGTCAAGCAGATCACCTCCATTAACATTGAACCGGGTGTCGAAGTGGAGGTCACCATTGCTGATGTTTAAGGACTGAAAATCTTTTTTTTACTTGAAAAATGGGATGCTTGATTTTTGTTTAGACTTGTTCTAGTTTTTTCTTTGAGGTCACTGTACTGTGAGAGTCTCCTTGTGGAATTAGATCTTGTGATATGATGCACTGTTTGTAGTTGGTAATTTATATTAAGCTGAAATTTTGGGATAAATTTAGTGCCCGTATAATTCTCTACATATCTCCTTATTTTTTATTAGCAAGCAATTTGTGTAATGCCCTATTTGCTTTAAATCTTGGTACAATGATAAATTAGTACAAGTAGTTTGGATTTGGGTTGAAACTTGTTTTCCTGAAATAAACAAACAATTTGATGTCCTGCCATATGGTAGGCTAACAGAATAAAGATGATTATTTTGAAGCTGTTAATGAAAATTATACTACCAGATGTTTCTTCTATGTTATACTTGATCCTGTATATTATTTATCGTTGCTGTTTTTTTTATCCAATTCGTTCCTATCAATTATCATCGTTACTAATTTCATTTCCATTTTTTCTCGCATCCCTTAATTCAAAGGCCACAGTCTTGTCTCTCGCTGAACGTGTTCACTGAACAATTTGTCCTATCCTAGTAAAATCAGTGTGCATAGGAGAAACTTCATCCATTGCTAGCTATTGTTTATTATAACGCCATCTGTTGGTGGCGCACACCCATTTTTTATATGAAATTAAATAAACGTGTCATTATGAACCTGATTGTTCTTTTTATTACAAAACAGATTGATCACCTCGGATGCTACTAATATGCAATTATCTAACACAAAGTTCTAAATAGCGATTATAGCGCTATAGTTTTAAGATCTGAAAAAGCTATAGTGCAATCATAGCTAACTATTTAGAATCATTATAAAAGAAAATCGGTTAATAACGTTATAGCATTTGAAATCCGAAAAAACTATAGCGTAGCTATTCCGCAGCTATAGCTAGCTATTTAGAACCCTGATCTAACATAATCAAGTGAATTTTGGTTTTTATGCTTTGTTTTTTTTCCTTGTTTGTAGAACAATCTGCTGGCATTTTGCTCAATCTTTTTTTCTTCACCTGACAGAATCTTCGAAATTCAACTTTTTGTGGGGACACGGAAACGTGCCTCGGTACCATTGCTGAATGTGTTCTAGTAACACTTTTTATTTCAAAATGACAATTATTAGCTTTCACCAGACCAGTAATATGCGATGAAGTAGATCATGGCATATTGGGATTCTTTTTTTTTTCAATACTTTGCAATACACGTAATAAAGAGGCGACAAGGCATTCTTTGATAAAGCAGACACGAAAGTAATCTGATCACCTTCAATAAAAAAAAGTGTTTCTTTGATTAATTTATTCTTCAAGATAATGACAAGAGAAACAATTAAGTTTTAAATAAATGTGAATAAAGTCTAAGCCAGTAAAGTGATAGCAGACTGTATTGTGATATATTGTAATCTAACAGTACTATAAGGAATCCAGTGTAATAGTGTACATAAATTATTGAACATTCATACTTATACTACAGTAAAATATACCAGTAAACTACAGAAAATCTCAGCAATGGAGTGTAGATTGAGGCACCAGATCTGAAAGCCACTACTCAGATATATAGACACTTGTTAATTTGTCAAATAAGTTCCAGTATTAAACACCGATGCCTTTGACCAGAATGCAATCGGTATGATTTTAAGGTACAAGATTTTAGTATTTGGTGTTCAGAAAATTATACCACAAGAATAATCCAGTACTGATACTGACTACAGATTGTATACCAGTGTAGAAGTTGGTACTGAGCATACTGGTATGGTTTCTTTTTATCCTCTTTCTTGTTTTTATCTATTCTAACTTAAGAGCATCAACATCTACATTTAGGAACCTAGATAACAAGCATCTACCTGTATACCAGTGTAGAAGTTGGTATTTACACCTATTTAAATTCTGATTAGGCTGAAATGATAAGAAAAACTGTACATTATGTACAATGTATGTAAAACAGAACAACACATAAGAGTAACAAAATTAAAATACAGAACATTCTCAGCAAATAACTGAAAGAATATTAAAACTGATTTTTGCTCTGTCGTAGTAAAATATACAAACCCTTGGATAAAATTATCACATAACAAGCACATACTTTTAGCATACAAAACCAAAATTTCAACTAGCCTCGTATTAATCTGTAACAACTACAAATCTAAAATCAAAAGGAAACAAGATATAACAAACACATACTTTTAGCATACAAAACCAAAATTTCAACTAGCCTCGTATTAATCTGTAACAACTACAAATCTAAAATCAAAAGGAAGCAAGATATAACAATGGTCATGATTCTGTTATTGATCAAAGGTCCAACAAAATTAGCACTAATTCTCTCCAGGCTAATACATTGAACAACCAAATTCCTAGAAGTACTGAAAAAATAACAAAATGTAGAATCGAGGAAGCAATTTTCCCTTTCGTAGTTCAAACTACTCTCCAATCTCCTACCAACCAATCATAAACTACAGTACCAGCTGATGAAAGCTAATGAGATAATAGAACGAAAAAGAAAAGAAAATGAAGAACAAATTCCTTACTTGCATGTTAGAATGCAAATTATAGAAGAATTGAAAGAAAATCTAACTCATCCTGATATTTTCACTCAGTTGCAAGACCGCCATGTGCCTTCACCACCCCCTTCTTACCAGGTGAATAAAAATCCAAATACCACTTAACAAACCGTTTCAACCCAGTCTGAAGATCCGTTACGGGCTTATACCCTAATTCTCTCTCTGCAAGGCTAATATTTGCATGAGTGTAAGGGACATCTCCATTTCTTGGCATCTTCACCAACTTCCTTATCGCCTTAACCTTCAAGAGCTTCTCTAGAATGTTAACAAGCTCCGAAACCGGTACAGGTGTGGTATTACCAAGGTTGTAAACTCTCAACGGTGCAGGTCCCCGCTTCTTACCACCAGACCCCGTACTCTTGCCAGCTGTATCAAGAGCCGCAACACAACCTCTCACCACATCATCTATGTAAGTGAAGTCACGTGCAACAGTATGAGCACCATGCCCTTCAAATACTGTAATTGGTTTTCCTTTCAATATATCCTTTGTGAAGAAGTAGTACGCCATATCGGGTCGGCCCCATGGCCCATAGACAGTGAAAAACCGCAAGCCCGTGATGGAAAGGCCGTAGATGTGATTGTAGACATGTGCTATTTCCTCACCGGCTTTTTTTGTAGCCGCATAGAGAGAAGCTGGTCTGTCAGTGCGGTCAGATTCTGAAAATGGGACCCGCGAGTTCAGACCATACACTGAGGAAGAGGAGGCCCAGACAATAGCGGGTTGTGGGTTTGCAGATTTTGCGGCTTCAAGAATTGATACCATACCAGCTACATTGGACCTGACATATGAACCTGGGTTTTGCAAAGCATACCTCACACCGGCTTGTGCTGCCAAGTGGGCCACGTGTGTAAATGGGACCACATCGAACAGTTTCTTCAACAATGCCGCATCATTTATGTCTCCTTCTACAACAAAAACTCCGGCTTTCTCTAGGAATGCTTGCCGGGCCCGCTTCAGAGACGGGTCATAGTAGTCATTGAACAAATCAAGGCCCAGCACGCCATCACCACGTCTCCGCAATGTGGCCGAGAGATGGCTGCCGACAAAACCCGCGGCACCAGTGACCAGAACCGTTAACCCATTAGGTGATCTCCGGACCCGGCAAGAGGAGCGAACCTTCTTCTCCCAGGCGGGCCCGCCCCAGTTAGTATTGCGGAGAGAGCGGCGTAGAGATGGGTTCTGGGTCAGGTCTCGGGTCGAGAGCGAGTTGGGAGAAGGCGAATTGGGGCTGAGGAGGAAGAATGCGAGGAAGAGAGAGAGCGCACAGAAAGACCAGAACACGAGCTTGGAGAAGGGGGAGTAGGGGCTGGGGTGGTGGGGCCACCTTGTCAGGAGGCGCGAGTGGTGGTGATGAAGCGGCTTCTCAGGCTTCATCTGCGACATTTTGGCCAACTCCGTTCCTATTTCTCTCTATCCCAACTAGAGATTCGAAGAAGAACAAAAACGGCGACAATGGAGCTTCGATTAGTTGCTTCTCCTTCTTTCTTCGTCGATTTCAGTTTGTGGAGTGATCGAATGTGTTATCCTATCCCAAGAACGGATCTTGGGTACTTGATAGCTTGATTTCTTGGGTTTCTTTTTAAAAAAATTGGGACTTTATTTTTTTATAAGGGGTAGCTTCGGGTGAGAGGCAAGCTAGAGCGATTTCGTTCTAGAATAGAGAGAGAGGGAAAGAATGAATAGGAATGTGATTCTTTCTTGGTCGCATTTCAGAGGGTTTCTTTGAAAATCAGAGGGAGGAAGAGAGAGACACACACAGCGAGCAGGGTCAGGTCAATTGATTGGGGTCATGAGGTGTTAATTAATTTATAGTTTATACTTTTCAATTGACAAAACACTAAAAACGGTGAAATTCGAGAGGTTTGTTTTCTTAACTTTAGGGGTTAATATTTTAACAGAGTAGTTTTAACTTCATGCAGCGCACAAACCATATGCAGTGCTGTTTAAATTCTATAGTCCATGCGCTACATAGAGCCAAAACTACTCTGTTAAAAAATTTACTAAACTTCAGGGGCAATTAAGAATTAACGAGTAATTATGATCCCGAAGTTTGTTCATCATATGATAGGATTCGGTGATAAAACTTTCTTGCACGTAGTGTGAATTAAATGCATGCTCCGGTTTAGGCTGGTACCCCACGTGTAGACATGCTGGATCTGGAATAACGGAGATAGGAGAGATAGGTTGGAACAAGATAGTTCCTCAAGCAGTAAGTATCGGGGATTGGCTTCATAACTAAGCACAATTATACTGCCGTTCTATCAAAATTAAAAGCGTAAATAAATATATTTTTAGCACATACTTCACTTGTAACCTACATTCTCATTCTTGAGGAGGGTTTAAATGTCTCTATTTTTTGTATCTCCACCATGCATATATTTTTTAAAATTGTAATAATTCAAAATTTAAAACTTAAAAGTCAAACTAAAACCGATATATATGATCTACATCATTTTATCTATGCATGTGTAAAAAATTACGATATTTCAACTTTGTTGTGTTTGTCATCAAAACTTATAAAAATGTACTGATGTAGATAATTTCTAATTCATTTATCAACTTATTGATTCATATAAAAACAAAAACGAAACGTGATAATTTTTTTATGAGCACGTAGTGAAAATCATATAGATTATATCTAATTGTTTGACGTTTATGTTTCAAATTTTTGAGTTATTAGCGTTTTAAAAATAGAGGCATGGTGGAGGTACAAAAAAATGAAGGCATTTGAACCCTCATATTCTTTCTAATTGAAGTTCTAAATTGATTCCTTATTAATTTAATGTCTGAGTCTCTGTGGCTGAAGATACTCTATAAATTTAGAGTGAAAACTAAATTGGTCGAATATAATATTAAATTTTAGCATATGCTATACAAATACAAGACTAAAATTCTCTATATTAAGGGAGCCTAAGAATGATAAAAGATACATTATATTAATAGGATTTTTCTATAATTGTTTTTCTTTTTAGCATATATAGAAATTCCTAGTGAGCATTAAATGCAATATTTTACTGTGGTGAATTTAAAGAATAAATTAGTTATTTTATTATTTTGATAGATTAAGCAATAACGTTAAGTAATAGAAGCAACTTGAAGAGAATTTGATCTTTGTATTATATACCATTGTAGTTGGACTATTTTGTTATTTATTAATTTAATAGTCCTGATTTTACAAACTGTGGATTTTGAAAAACAAAATTATTTATTGCATTGAGATTTCAGTTTTTGTGAATCGGAATCTAGATAAAATTAAAGATCCAATTAATAAATTCAATATGGTAGATAAATTGTAAGCTTACATATAACTACATAGGATGTATATTGAAACTAAATAAATTAAAAATTGCTTTTTCTATGTTAGTTCAATTAAAATTGTTTTTTGATTGAATTGTTTATCATGATTTTCATATGAAAATGTGTATGAATACCAAATTTTACATTTTTAAAATTTTTTTTACTATTTTTTAGATAGGTAGAAATCACTACTTATGAATGGTCTAGAATCTTTAGATTAAGTAATTTTAAACCTATTTTAAAATAAAATTAAAAATTTGACATCCAACATATTTTCTATATATTCATATGTAGCTCGTGTATAGCAGAACGGATTGACTATTTGAATATTGAAAATGGAAATATGAATATGCAGTACGGACAAAAGTGCGCTATGCATAGTACCATAGGTCCATAACCTCATCTATAGATCAATATTTTGATCCTTAAAATTTTGTTAAATATATATAAATTCAGATTTAAATGTTTTCAAAGTCCGAACAGTCAATCGGAACTGCTCAACATAATCTTCATAATAAAATATTTTTGGAGACCGTTATATTTTTTTAGAATTTTTTACTATTTTTTTACATAGGTACAAAATCATTGTTTTAAGGAGATTCTAGATCATCCGAAAAAAGTGATATTGTACTTATGTAAAAAAATAGTAAAAAAATTCTCAAAAATATAAAATTTGGTCTTCAAGAATATTTTATATGAAGATCATGTTGAGCGGTTCGGATCGACTGTTCGGACTGTGAAAACGGAGATAAAGAATGTGAAGCATATTAGAATACAAAATCATGGTGCATTTGAACCCTCCTCTAATATAATTTGATTCGAATTTTTTTTTAAGTAAAAATTAAAAGTCAAACTACCAATTATTTAACATCCACAAGAAATTCTTTCCATCCAGATTTCAAACATACAATCTCCTACACACAGAGCATTACCTTTGCGATCAAAAACTGATTCTCAAATAACACTATCTTTTGACAATTCAAACTGTTAGGTATGTTTGAATTCCTAGGAATAACATTGTTCTTTGATAGCTCTGTTTTTCCAGATGTGATGTGATTCAAACGGAAATTGACACACTCAAAACGACATTTTGTTGGCATTATATGCTTATCGAATAAAATATTGTAAATAGTATGATTAGCATTCTCCATCCAACTTCTGTTATAACTATACAATCCAAGCCGAAATTTTTATTTATAACATTTTAAAAAAATAAATTAATAAAATAACCATTGTTTCTGGTCAATTCCATATCTAACACGGCCGCAGAATGCCGGAGCGGACCCATTTGGGGGAGGCCGCAGAATACCGGAGCGGACCCCCATATGGGTCCGCAGAATGCCGGAGCGGACCCGGGTCCGCACTATGCCGGAGCGGACCCTTTTTTTTCTGATTCTGAAGTTGATTATGATTTTGTTTTGGAAATTTTTATAAAAAATGTAACGTTTGTACTGGAAGTTGTGTGTAATTACTTATGTTTGAAATGTCGTTTAATCTGAAATTGTTGTTCGTCGTTTGTTTGATCAAAAGAAACATTACAATAGAACAAGGAGCCATATAAAGAAGCATACAATAGAACAATGCTAATGTTATCGGAAATTACACATACGTCTAATTAACCGAAAATAAACAATATTTTTACAAGTACAATTAAAAAAACAACATTAACTCTCAATCTCGTGCAGCTCTGTTTTGTCTTTCTTGTGTATCTCGGCCGGCTTGGTGTCCTCTTCTCCTATTATGTAGAACATCCATCCACATCGGAATTCTGTCGTGCTGTCTTCTGCCCACAGAAATATTTTTTTCTCTGGAACAAGGACCGGGCCATCGTGTTGAGGCCATTCCGACTGATTTCCATAAACATGCCATTGTGCGCTCCATGTGTTGATCAGTGTATGGATGTGATAGTAGTGACTTACAAAGACGCCAGGGTCGATGCCTCGGAGACGACACACGGACAGAACATGAGAGCACGGTATTCTCTCCAATTGAGGCTTCTGGCACGTGCAAGTTACCGTGTGATCATCCCCGATTATCACCGTGTATTTGTAATTGGCCTTGGTAAACCGACCAGAATCGTCAGGTATGAAAGCGTGAACTCTCTCATGTGTGGAGGTTACCTCGAACTCGTTGTTGTTTCCAAAGCCCCCCAGCGTCTTCATTTTATCGGACCTCTCGAACCGTTTGTTGATCAGCTATGAAAAATTAAAAAATAATGAAGAAGTCAGATTTTTTTAACAAAGTTCATTAAAAATTATGAAGAAAGAACTACAAATAAAAGTACCTGATGCACACGACACGAGAATTGTTGACCTTGACTGACTTCCCATTCCGCTTTGGCCCTCCTTTGCGCAAACCATGTCATACATTTGTAAAATGTGTCTTCAATTATTGCTGCAACCGGTAGCCTACGAGAGGACTTGAAGACCTTATTAAGTGACTCGGACCCGTTTGTAGTCATGATGCCCCAACGGTAACCACCGTCCAGTGCTTGGAATATCTTCCATGGTTTGGGGCACTCGTTCTCATCTTGATCCAAATATTTACCCACACCGTCTAGCCAATTGAGGGCAATGTCACATGCCTGCCCCATTGCTTGCATTCCTTGCTCGTACCTCCTCATCTTCCTCTTAGCCACACATATTCTGAAAAAACGGATTGCCTTATCACTGCAACCGTTCTTCTTCATGTTCTCGGCTATGTGAGTAGCACAAAGATGGTGAACACATTGATCCTCATCCTCCTCGTTAAACCCCATATCATCTTGTCTGAACACCTTCTTGATACCCTTTCCCCTATCAGTGATGACACACATGAATCTGGAGCGGATTACATTAAGGCGCAACCATTTCATGAACCACGCACAATCGTCATAACTCTCTGATTCTACCAGTGAAAAAGCCAACGGGAGGAGCTGATTTTCAGCATCGTACCCGGTTGCAATCAACAGCTTGCCTGTGGTAAAATAAATTTTGTAAGAGCCGAAATCAACTAAAATAAATAAAGTGAAAACAATCAAATTAGTTACCTTTATACCGGCCTGACAGGAAACATGCATCAACTGTGATGACTGGTCTGATATGTTGAAAAGCAGGGTCCGCTCCGGCATAGTGCGGACCCGGGTCCGCTCCGGCATTCTGTGGACCCATATGGGGGTCCGCTCCGGCATTCTGCGGCCTCCCCCAAATGGGTCCGCTCTGGCATTCTGCGGCCGTGTTAGATATAGAATTGACCAGAAACAATGGTTATTTTATTAATTTATTTTTTTAAAATGTTATAAATAAAAATTTCGGCAATCCAAGCAACATATGCACTATTTGAATGAACACACTTTCCACACGATTTAGATTATTATTCTAACACCTGAACGCACTAATCTGAATAACACTATTTTTATGTTATTCATTTGATGCTTGTTAAGTAAAAATATAAAATGGAATTTTTTTTTATTTAGAATAGACTTTTAAATTACAATAATTCGATCAAATTCGGTTGAAGATGAAACTAATGAAATAGTAGAAGAGCAGAAAGGAAAAGAAAAATAACGAAGAATCTGACCAATTTTTATATCGGAAAAACGCTAATTTCATATTCCTCTTTTCACCCTCTAGAATTCTACTAATTTCATTCTAATTTAGCTACCATTCCATTAAAGAGGCAAAAATGAGATCCTTTTGTTCAATTGAAAATTTGAATAAAGACATTTTTTTTTTTAAATCGAAATAAAAATACGGTTTTTTTTTTATTTTCGAAGAAGCTATGAAGTAGTGAGGGGAAATCAAACTCTCAACTTTTGAGTAACCAACAGTTCTAAAACTTTTTCGTAACCAACTGTGCTACCTCCTCTTTCTCAAATAAAGACACGGTCAAAGTTGCTTGATGAGGCTTGACTCAAAGTAAAACAATAACTCTAAAATTGATAGCTTTATAATTTCAATTATAAGTATAATTTGCAAATATATTGCTTTCACATTTATTACCTTTATTTTCATTTTATTTAATATTTTTATTGGCTGATAATCACCAACTAACCAAAATAAAAAAATTATAAATTTATAAGAAGTTGCAAATGACATGTATCAAATGAACTGAAGTAGTGTTGTGGTGTTCATATTACTGATTTTGCATATGAAAAAAAAAGATGTTGTTTTGAGAGTCGAAATTCTAGCCGATCGTCTTCTCCACCTCGCCTCCCTCTCTGCCTTAGTCTTTCTGCTCTACTGCCACAACTATTCCCCTCCACCTCCTTCTCTTCCTATTTTCTCTAGCTTCCTATTCTTCTTCTACTCTTCTCTTCTACTGCCACACCAACTCCTTACTTTTTTTTTATCCGACCATCCGTCTTCTCTGTCACCTACACCGATCCCCACCTTCTTAAGACTTCCCTCTTCTCCGACATCTTCTTTTTCTGCCTCCGCCGTCTCCGTTTTCTTCTTTGCCAATCCCGTTGCTCCCGCCGCTCTGTCGTTTGTCGCTCTACCTCCAATCGCGATATGAGGGTTAATACCTAAGGTGATTTGAGAGTTTGAGAGTCTAACGCTCTCTCTCTCTCGACTCTTTCGCCTGTCCTCCTCTGCCATCCGGTCCACCTCGTCGCACTCCATCTAAGCATATGCTTCTGTCTAACGGATCTGGTCACTGCTTGTCACTCAGTCTCACCGCTCTTTGCTTCGTCTCGACTCTCCAGATTCGGATGGAGGAGTTGTAAATTCACTCCACTTCTACCGTAGTATCTACTATGGGAGAGCCTAGCTATCCCCCGTCAACCATCCCCCGTTTCATCCCCCGTCAGCGCATTAATTAAGTTGGGGAACCGCATAACCGTCAGCGCATGTTAGAAATTTGCAGAAAAGTATTCATCTGTAACACAACTAGTATTCATCCATCTATATGAAGGTATTCACATTTGCAATAGAAGCATATTTGGATACATTACAACATTCAGCGTATTAAGAAAGTAGGGGACCACAAACAACATATGTGGGAGACCGCGTAACCGTCAGCGCATTAATTAAGTGGGGGGACCGCATAACCGTCAGCTCATTAATTAAGTGGGGGACCGCATAACCATCAGCGCATTTTAGGAATTTGTGGAAAAGTATTCATCTGTAACACAACTAGTATTCATCCATCTATATGAAGGTACTCATATTTGCAATAGAAACATATTTGGACACATCACTCACTCATCTTTTACACGTTTTTAGAGATAATTTTTTTTCCGTTCAATCTAACCAATATTTCTGACGATCTGTGAGGAATTTTGCAAATCTAAAATTACGAACGTCTTCTACACAATTTTCTCTTTCAAATGAGATACATGATGACATACTTTCGAGTTGTCCGTTGCACAAGTATTCATACCTCGTCGCAAGTATTCATCTCTCGTTGAGCAAGTATTCATCATCGTCGTGTAAGTGTAAATAGTTAATGTACCAAGAGTATTACAAACATATGTGCATACCTCGATTAATTTTACAAGAGCAGTCGAATAGTATTCATCTATAAGATATCAAGTATTTATACATATACGTTAAAGTATTTATACCTAAGATATCAAGTATTCATTTATACACGTTGAAGTATTCATCTCTAAAACATCAAGTATTCATTCATACACCTCTAATTATTTCAAAATTTATTTTTCTGTCATTTCTTAGTACTTAGTACACACTGGTCTAATTCACCATTAATGAAGCTTTGTTCTTTGCAAATAACTCGCTATTGAATGAGGAAGATGAACATAGACACGATGGATCTGACCCGACGGTCGACAGTGATGGATCTAACCCGGTGGAGGCGGAGGTGGGAGAGGGAGGCAGCAGAGGTGGAAGGTGGGAGGCGGAGGTGAGAGACGGAGGTGGAGGTGGGAGAGGTGGAGGTGGGAGAGGGAGGCGGAGAGGGAAAAGTGGGAGAGGCGGGCAGAGACGGAGAGGGAGAGGTGGGAGAGACGGGTGGAGGCGGAGGTGGGAGACGGAGGGAGAAATATGAAAGAAATAAAGGGAGAAAATTGGATAATTAATTTGTATGGACCATTAGGTAGTTAAAATTTGTAATTATAGTTAGAAGATGAAGTTAGTTAGTTGGGGGATGAAATGGGAGATGGATAGATGGGGAAAAATATAATTACCCATCTACTATATCTATGTATAAATAAGGTACGTTTATGGTTAATGATGATGATGATGCGTTGACTCCTTTCCTCCTCCCTTTCTTGTTCTCCTTCCTTCTTCCTATCTCCTTCCTCTGTGTTTCCTTTTAATAATTCAAGCACAAACCTCATCTGAGCACGAAGGCTCTCATGGATATCCCTGCCTTGCCTTGATCAAGCACTGATTTGTGCCAACGATAAGAAATTATGCATGCTCACAATCTACCAATCTGAGCACAATCACAGAAATCCTGCAAGCTCAATATATATCTATCAATCTGAGCGCATAAACCCCTAGTTCTGTTTTCATTTTTTGATTTTTCTTGTCTACTTTTGGAAAGGGGTTCAATTATAATATTTTATGTACTGGTACGGATGTTGCATGTACTGATACGAAACTATGTAACTGGTTTGTCTTGATTAATAGCAATATCATCTAAGGATTTTCAATCAAAAAAAAAAAAAAGTGTTGTGGTGTTCATCATTACAAATTAGATATTGAAAGCGCAAATACATAAAAGAGAACAAAGGAATTGCAAGTAGAATAAGCGTGGATTGTGAAACACGTTTTGACAATCAATACAAGTCAATAAGAGGATCGTATCGATCTGCTCATGTTACGTCTCTTTTGATTTTCACTTCAATCTGTTAATTTAAGTTCCTTAATTAATATGTGTACCATGCTATTAAAATTATAGCTAGTCAACTCTCAACTTTTAAATATTTTTTTTTTAATAGATATTTATATATATCAATTTTGACAATTGTAGATCATTCAATAACACCGCCTTTTCCAATTCCAAGAAATGATAAAAATGAATGTAAAAAAAATCAAAATTTGAAGCCATAGTAACTTGTATACGGCCTCAACAAAATATCTATGTTTATCTAACAAAAAGTATCAATGCAATGATTGCCATATTTTTGGAAAAAGTATGAAATACGTATTCTTTTGCACGTCATTATAATTAAAGAAAAAAGTGGCTCGTTTTGATTTTTAAAATTATTAATACTTCAGTGATAATATGACAACAACAAATTCAATCTACGTACATCGACGTCCAAAGACCATCTGTGCTAGAGAAGGCGAGAAGGGCTTCTTGCCATTGAAAACTTGTCTTGTGCTCACGGAGAAGACAAAGTGACAAGGAATAACAATCACCATTTCTCTTTTTCCTAGATGCTAGTGGATTTATCATGTGAGAACGGAGTAGGTCTGATGCCCATCGGACCTACTTTTAGGTTCAACGAGCACGATATCCGTCCGATCTAATTCAAGATTTGTGCGCACGAATATTGAAACAAACACGCACGAATTTTAAAGCATTCCGCACGAATCTTAAAGCAAATTGACGGTGATTAAACCCATCGAACCAGAGTAGGTCCGATGCCCATCGGACCTACTCTCAAGTGGTGTGTTACATGTTTCCAGAATTAGAAAGGCTATAGCTAGAACAGATCCACACATGACAGCTTGATATGTATCATCACAATTTCAGACTTACATGCAAAAAAGTTTAGGTATTTTTGTCTAGAGATGCGCAAGGGATAAAATGGCGGAGACAGTTATCTGCTTCCTTGTTTAGAAAGCCTATCTATCTATATATATTATTCAACAATCACACCATGTGATAATTGATATTCGGTTGAAAGAGCAAAATTTTAGTTAAAATTCTCTAGCCCAAAGCTTAGAATTAATGTTTTATTGCTTCAAATTTGTGATTGTGCATGGCACCACGTGGGTGAACAAATTTAATGACGCCAGTCAATAGGTCTCAAGTCTCTTAACAGGTTGTAAGTTATTAAAATATAATTAACATGATGGGGAGTTAGCTAGGCTAGGCACACATAAATATGCATGAGATCATAATTGGAGATGCAATATGGCAAATTCTTGCACAAGACGCCATGTGCAAGTGCTTACTTTACCTATAATTTTGCTTTCTATTTTGCAGGCTACAGCTGTGTGAAGTATGAATGAGTATAGCTTAAAAAAATATATATATCAAGCTCTCAAAAAAAAAAAGTTTTAACTTAAAATTTGAGTTTGTTTGTTCTCTAAAAAAATTTGAGTTTGTTTGAAATCGAATCAATTAATTCAGTTCAGACCAATATAAGTTTTACGATACGAGTGAGGCTATGGTACTATGTATAGCACGTATTAGTCTGTACTTGAATCAATATCTCTGTTTAAAGTTCAAACTGTTGATCTGAATCGTTCAACATGCTTTTCATATGAAAATGTACTTGTAGAATAATTAAATTGTATATTTTTTTACAATTTGTTTACTATTTTTTAGATTAGTTGAAAATCACTTGATCTAAAAAGACCATTCAAAAGTAGTGATTTTCTACTTATCTAAAAAAATTCTAAAAAAAATTCTAAAAAATATAAAATTTGATCAAGTAAATTTTTATATGAAAGTCATGTTTAACGGTTCAGATTGACTATTTGAACTTAAAAATATAAATATTAATCCATACTACCGACCATCCGTGCTATGCATAATACCATAGTTACGATATTCATTAATAAAAGGATAAATAGTTATTAAAATTCGTTATTTAAAAATCCGGACGATCCTTGCATTTTTATCAAAATAAAAAAGTGAACTTACAATCTTGATATTTGAACTTTTAAGTACATATTTTTTTTTTCGGAACGGAATTTTTTTTCAGCTTTAAGGCATGAAAATAAATATTTATCTATTCATTTTTTAATTCAAATAAAAAAGAATCCTGAAAAATATTTGAAACACGTGAATTTTGGAATCACTACAAATCAAACCCTCTGAATTCACGATGCCCGCCGACATCATTTTCCAATTTTATTTGATTTTTCAGAAAATTTTACAAAAATTCTATGACGCAAATTAAATAATAATAGATGTAATGAATCAATTTGGCATTTATACATTTAACACATGCATCAGTAGAGAAATATCATATGTCCTCCCAACTGGTCAATCAGAAAATTAAACATATCTTTTACACATGCTATATATATTCTTTTTAATTTTTTAAATAAATAATAAAATATGAACATTATACATTTAGAATGAATTTTAACAAAAAAAAAAGACAATAGATTGAAAAAACTTTGTGAGATTTTGAAATTTTAAAGTATAAAAAATAATTTTATGGGTTAGAAATGCCACTTGAGAGTAGGTCCAATGGGCATCGGACCTACTTTGGTTTGATGGGTTTAATCACCGTCGATTTGCTTTAAGATTTGTGCAGAATGCGTTAAACTTCGTGCATGTTTGTTTCAATTTGCGTGCGCACAAATTTTAAATTAGATCGGACGGTCATCATGCTTGTTGAACCTAAAAGTAGGTCCGATGCCCATCGGACCTACTCCGTTCTCTAGAAATACGTAATTTTGTAAGTTTTTAAGATGCAAAATTTGATTGTATTATCAAATAGGGATTAAAAAAATATGCCGATAATATTTATGATTCGTGAACTATAATATATAGTTTAAAGATTGTTTATATAACTGTTCCCATATTTTCTAAACTTTGTTATAAATTTTTACTTAATTAGTTGATCCAACTATAGATTTACTTAGTTCATATTATCCAATTTTTTTTTTTGTGCTCGGATGTATTACTTAAATTTCTATACTGAGAATATTTTTCCATTTTTTCATTATAATGTAAAATTGTTGAAATATATTTCTCCCTGAACAAAAAAAAAACACTTCAAGTTATTAGTGTCTATGTGTATTGCAGGTTTATTTAAAGAGAAGGGTTCAAATGCATCAGGTTTTCAAAGTCCAAACAGTCGATCCGAACTGCTCAACATGATCTTCATAATAAAATATTCTTGGAGACCAAATTTTATATTTTTAGAATTTTTTTACTATCTTTTTACATAGGTACAATATCACTTTTTCGGATAGTCCAGAATCTCTTTAAAACAGTGATTTTGTACTTATCTAAAAAATAGTAAAAAAATTCTAAAAAATATAAAAGTTTAGTCTCCAAGCATATTTTGTTATGAAGATCATGTTGAGTGGTTCGGATCGACTGTTCGAACTTTGAAAACGGAGATAAAGTATGTGGAGCATATTGAAGCACAAAATCATGATACATTTGAACCCTCCTCTTATTTAAAAATAACTTTTAGGTAAAAATCTTACATAACTATTCAGATTATTTCTAAGATATTGTTCCATATTTATATATTGTTTTATTGATTATATTTGTTATTAAAATATATATTCTTTTTTTTTTTGGGCTTGTCAAAAGCCCGAATAATTTTGCTGCATGACAACCTTTATTTCTACATTAAAATTATTTCATTACAAAAAAAAAATTGCTGCCTAACTAGCAGCTCCTATATTTCTGAATTTTAGAAAGGCGTCTTTAGGGTGTCAATAGCACTCTTTTATTCTTTTATCCGACCCGTACCGTATTCGATAAGACAGATACAGATAAGATTTTTTCGTAAACTTGTCTGGTAATTAAGAGTACAAGTAAAGATTTTTTTTCGTTATCTAAACAGGTAAGAGTACGGGTAAAGTCTATTCCGTACCTGTTACCCGATCGGGTAATTATAAATATATATATATGACAGTGCTACGCGTAGCATAGAGGCCTCCGTGCTACGGCTCAATATTTGAGTTTTCAAAATCCTAACGGTCGATCCGAACCGTTCAACATGATCTCCATATGAATATGTACTTGCAAACCAAATTTTACATTTTTTAGAATTTTTTTACTATTTATTAAGCCACTTTGAAAAAACACTAATTTGTACACAACAGTAAAATCTTCTGGACCATTGGATCAGCGATTTTCAAAGTGGCTAAATAAATAGTAAAAAAATTCTAAAAATGTAAAATTTGATTTGCAAGTACATATTCATATGGAGATCATGTTGAACGGTTCGGATCAACCGTTAGGATTTTGAAAACTCAAAAAGTGAGCCGTAGCACGGAGGGGCTCTATGCTACGCGTAGAATATTAGCAAAATCCTATATATATATATATATATATATATATATATATATATATATATGAGTTGGGTTACGGTATTTAGCTTAATCCGCATTAAGTTTGTTCTGTACGGTACTTCCATTTTAAATTAGTAGTGTCTGTCTAAAGTTGCCAGTAGCACATGATGCTAATTCTGAAAACTAGGTTCCTCTGTGGCACTATCAAGCTTTACTAAAAACTTGTTTCTAACCTGGAGCCACAGTGACAAATGAATAGTTTGGTTTGGTTCGAAGGAGTCAAAAGTTCGTGATTCAGAAATAATTCGGGTATAATTTAGGAATGATTCGGTATCACAAGGAAGCCAAAAAAAAAATCATGTTTTATTTGCGAATAATTTGTAATTCGCGTTTTATTTGCGAATAAAACGTATGATACGTTTTTTTGTGTTTTATTTGATGTTTGGTTCGAATATGTAATAAAAAAGAATTATACGCGAATTATACACGAATAATTCGCCAGTTATGTTACTATGCTTGAAGCAGACTAATCATTTTATATTAGTCATCTCCTGTGCACTTCTTTATCATATTCACAATTAAAATGCCAGTTTAAAAAAAAATTATAATTTTTTTAAAAATTTATCAAATAGTTTATTCTACTATGCAATTAGAAGAAATATATCAAACAATCTATCTTTTTACTATGAATATAACGAAAGAATATTATTTAATCAATTTATGAAATACATATATATTAAATAAGCTACAAATAGTTACAAGTTTATCTTTCATTAGTACGCTAAAATATAGTTTACTGGGAACAGAGCATTGTGCAAATACTGGAAACAGAGCTTAGACATAAGTACTAAAAGAAGTAGCTAGGTAATTCATATATGAGGAGGGTTCAAATGCTTTTATTTTTCATGCCTCTATTTTTAAAAACTTTAATAACTCAAAATTTAAAACTTAAAAATAAAAAATAAAACCGTTGGATATGATCTACATCATTTTATCTATGCACGTGTAAAAAATTATGACATTTCAATTTTGTTTTGGTTGTCATCAAGAGGTTGTAAAAAACATAATAATGTGAATAATTTCTAGACGTTGATTTTTCAACTTATTGATTCACATAAAAACAAAATCAAAATGTGATAATTTTTTATGAGCACAGAGATAAAATGATGTAGATCATATCCAACGGTATTATTTTGACTTTGAAGTTTTAAATTTTGAGTTATTAAAATTTTTAAAAATAGAGACATGATGGAGGCACAAAAAATGAAGACATTTGAACTCTCTTCATACATTGAGCATTGTGCAAATAATAAAATTTTGAGATATTCTATGGAAATCATCAAATCATGGATATTTAGGAAAAGAGAAAGAAAATCATGTACAGTACAGTTGATAAAGATGCAATTCTTCACTGAAGTCTTTTGCACGTGTTTCACTTTCAAATTCAAATTTGTTTCGTCGAGGGAGAAAATAACGAAAAATCTACCTGTCGCCTGTCGCCAAGAGATTGAAAAGGACCTCTCCTTTTCAATATATGATTTTAAATTTTAATTATCTATATCAAAATAGCTTATATGTATTATATAGTTTAATGAGAAAGGCTCAAATGCCTCATTGCTTCATGCTTCAATCGTACTTCAATATTTTTATTTTCAATTTCAAAGTTTAAACAGACGATCTGAACCACTCAACATAATATATACACGTTTAAATATGATTGAATATGATTGGAGATCAAATTTTATATTTTTTGGAAATTTTTTACTATTTTTTAAGATAGGTACAAAATAATTGCTTTTAGATGGTCCACAATTTTCTGAAAAAACAGTGATTTTGTACCTATCTTAAAAAATAGTAAAAAATTTCCAAAATATATAAAATTTGGTCTCCAATTATATTTAAACGTGAACATCATGTTGAGTGGTTCGGATTGTCTGTTTAAACTTTGAAATTGAAAATAAAGATATTGGAGTACGATTGGGGCATGAAGCAATGGAGCATTTCAGCCCTCCTCATTAAACTATTTTTAAAATAGGTACAAAATTATTGTTTTTCAGAAAATTACCAACCATTTAATTAAAAACAATGATTTTGTACATATCTTAAAAAATAGTAAAAAATTTTCAAAAAATATAAAATTTGGTCTCCAATCATATTTTAACGTGGATATCATATTGAACTGTTTGGATCGTCTGTTTGAATTTTGAAATTAAAGATAAAAATATTAGAGTACGATTGGAGCAGGAAGTAACAGGACATTTGAGCCCTCCCCTTTTACTAATATTATAATGAAACGTTGTGAGGTTTCATAATAGTGAAGTTTCATGATTTTAACAAAAGATCATTTTCAGCTCCTGCGCCAGGGGGGCTCAGTGTAAACATGGTTCTATCAAGGAAAATTTTAATCTAATCCACATAGTGTGTGTCTCTCTCTGTCTGTAATCATGATTAAACAAGGATTTCATTTCTGTAGCTGTCACTGTGTTAAATCTAGTTTTAAGCAGAACTGTTAAAAATATCAGTGACACCACACCCTCCAATCTCCAAAATATAACACATGCTAATATGCTATTAATTAAAGGGAATATTATAAGTTTTCATAGTCGGATATAAGAACATTTCATTTCCTGTTAAATATGAATCTGTATTAAACAAAATTCATTTTTTTTGTCAAGTTTTGTACCATTGAATTTTGTACCCATCTTAATAATTAAATATTAAAAAAAATTCAAAAAAATGTAAAATTTGATCTGCAAGCACATTTTATTTAGATAATCATGTTGAACGGTTTGGATCGACAATTTGGACTTTGAAAATGAAAAAAATGGTTGTTGTAACTTAATCCCTCCTCTATATATATATATATATATAGAGTAAGGCTACGGTGCTTTGCAAAGTAAACCACCCCGTTTACTTCGGGCTACTTTTTGGATTTTGAAAATCCAAACAACCGATCCGAACCGTTCAACATGTTCTAAACATTGAAATGTGCTTGGAGACCAAATTTTACATTTTTTGGAATTTTTTTACTATTTATTAAGCCACTTTGAAAGTTTCTGATCCGGTGGTCCAGAAAATTTTACTATTTTTTACTGTTCGCCGTTGGATCAGTGATTTTCAAAGTGGCTTAATAAATAGTAAAAGAATTCCAAAAAATATAAAATTTGGTCTCCAAGCACATTTCAATGTTTAGAACATGTTGAACGGTTCGGATCGGTTGTTTGAATTTTCAAAATTCAAAAAGTAGCCCGAAGTAAACGGGGTGGTTTACTTTGCAAAGCACCGTAGCCTTACTCTATATATATATATATATATATATATATATATATATATTTGTTTTTTTTATTAAACTCCAACCGTTGATTATACTATTAATTAGCATGAGTAATTAACTTGTTAACAGCCGATTTAGGGTGTTAATATTAGTTTACAAATTATGTTAATTAGATTTATTTTGTTTACAAATTATGTTAACAGCCGATTTGGATAGATTTCATGTGTACTCTTTAAGCTAAACAACTTTTTGAACCAAATAATTGTAGAGATTTGAGTGATGATTTTATTAGCTTTAGGGGAGCATATGCGATACTTTGATAGGTTTTTATTTTTATAGCAATATCTATAACATTCATATTAGCTTTAGGGGGGCATATGCGGCTGGAAATGGATCCCCAAATTGGAAGGAAGCATGTGTAACATGACAGCATATTTGTACTAGTTTAGATAAATCCAAATATTACTATAGCTTGAGCTTGGTTGTCCGGTACCAACATAAGTTACATAGTTACATAACAACAATTCTGCCAAATTTGCTGTTCAACATAAATTTCCCAAATAATTTATGTCAGTGCCATGATTGAAGAGATGTTTGTTTGATTCTCTGATTGTGGATTATGTAGTACAAGTTGTATTATTAGTGTAAGAAATATTATCTTATCTAAGTGTAATGTGGGGTACTACCAATACCCTGATTATGACTATGTACCCAAACCTATTATTAATGAAATATATCTTTTGGTTTCTTTCTTTTGTGCTGGCTTGGGTGCTTTGGTGCAAAAATAACAAATGATAACTATAGAATTTGGAAGTCTAATGTGCTATTAGGAATCAAAGTGTTTATAACATTTTCACGGTGGATAATCTAAACAGAAGAGCATGACAACTTGTTAACATTTATCATTTCTGGAGAGCAAGTGGTGAGCCGGTACAATATTTGTTTAATCAATGCACATACTTTAACGGGCTTTATATAAATGCCTTTTTTTCAGAAAAGAAAAATGCATATACTTTACTGACATTAGAAGCTTTGGCTTTTATTAGTTAATATAATAAAAGGTAGAGGCTAGATCTCTACTTCTTACTAAAAAATTCAACATTCTGCAAAATTTACTGAAACCCTCTCCTAGATTAGAGCTGTTGGGGTCCAATAGATTTTGGTACCATCCAATCTACTTTAAGATTCGTGCACACAAATCTTAAAACATACACGAAAGTTGCGAACGCAAATCTTAAAACAAATTGGACGGTCATCTAACCCATCAAACTCACTTTGAATCCGATAGGCATCGGACCCAAATTGACCTGCTTGTATATTTAATTTCTATTTTTTCCTTTGACAAAATGAATTTGGAAAACAGCACGATGATAGTGATAATAGTGTTAAAATTACATATATGTAAAAGACAGCAATTCAATGAACACAAAAGTGTCATATCCGAGTTCTCTATAGCAAAGCTCTGTTTACAAAGCTCAAAATATAGCAATTCACTAAAAAACAAAAAGCCACATTCTAACATTACCTAAAATGTTTAAATGCCTATTTGTTAACCTTTGGTTGTTGTGGTAGAAGTCATAATTGTACACTAAGTTTAAATTCAAAGATAGAAATCAACATGAAATAAATACATTCTTGACCAGCAGCAAGACCTTTTCCAAGAAAACCACCGCACCGAATTTTCTTCCCCCCCGGTACAGAAGTACCAACCACCATTCTCCTACTTGGAAACAAATAAACAACAGACTACTCAATTTACAGTTGCAACCCCACATAGTGCAAGTGGCATTTAGAGTCACATGTAAGTTGAGTCGCACACTAAGCTTAGGAGCCATTGCTGCCATGGGTCCTATGCTCCTCCATTTCCTCTGCATCCTCAAAACGCTCATCGGTTATATGGAGCTGAAAGAGAGCAGTTTCCATATCAACTTCCAATTTCGAAATTTAATCCGTTCAATTGTAAAATAAAATAAAAAATCATACTTCCTCCTAAATTCAAAATCCTCCATAAGCACAAGTCAGTCAACTTTTTATTCTGTAATAATTTTGACATCAAATCTAGACACAAGAATTGCACTTCCTCATAAAAGAGACTAACTGACAAATTTAATTTCAGAAGTCATTCAGTGAAGAACATTCTCAAGAAAACACTATAAAAAAATAAAATAAACACAGCAGATTTTGGACATGTAATCAATAATAAGTGATACCTCAAGAATATTACTAGCAAGGTCATGATCGCCATTGGAGTGACCAATTGGATTGGCCAGGGTCTGCCAATTCATTCCTAATTAAATAGTAAAGGAAAGTTAGCCAACAGTTGTGACAGTTTAGATGTTAATTGTTGAAAAGACAATATATAGAATTTCGATAATAAACTTTTCTACCATCCATCATCTCATCACTGTAAACCCAGCTGTTCTCTTCCTCTTCTTCTTCTCCAATCTCTGCAGAAAGCAAAGAACAGTGCACACATTTAAAGATTAAATTTACTTTCACATCCAAAAGACTCTAATAAATTATATAATATAACGATTTCAATAGAAAAACAAAAGAGTTAAATGCCGGTCATCAGGAAGAATTTGAAGCATAGCCCTATGGATAACAAAAAACATTATGCATAAACCCTGCAACAGGCTAAATATCTCATGTGCCCCTAAGATGTGAAAACTTTACACGTATCTATCATCTCTCCTTCTGAAGGACCAAAAGTCCTCCTGTTTTTTATTTCCTTTGTGTAGAGATCAAAGATTGATAGTTTTGGCACCATTCATCAAAAGTGTCGAAAGGGATTTTAAGAGTATCGCTTCATGTATTGTAAAAGCACATAATATTTTGCGTGTTTCATGAGGATACACATAATATGATATTTTCTCATGTGTATATGTGATATTTCTCTGCCCGTACCCCTCCACCCCAAAACAAAGAAAACACATAACATAACATATTTGAGATTAAAAATAGAAATATTATGCAAAATATAGAGTGCTTACCAGCATTCGGGTCAGGATTTAATTCAGCACAATGACAGAATACCGCAAAGAGTGAATCCACTGAAAAGAGGAGTTGCAGTTAATGAACAGTACAGAAGATTAAAGGAAAAGAGATCTTATGCATATTACAGCAGGATCATAGTAGACATGCATAATACCAAAATTTCTTCATTATTGCAGTTACCACCCAATTAATTTGCAATAAGAGTCATCTTCAGAAGGTCTGTTCTATAATAACAAATAATGAACAAACCACTTCATAACAAGTTCATACAAACTCCAAAATCATTACATCTCTGTTTGGTTTCAGCTTTAGTTCAAGCAGGAACTAAGGCAAGAAATAAACATATAAGAAAAGAGGACCAAAATAAGTTAAGGGCAAATGGAATTTATCTTTTTCATCATATGAACCTAAAGCTGCATGCTGATTGCAAACATCTTTAAAAATGTTCAGTGTTAGTTGCACCCGCACAAAATGTTGGGTCTTTTGTGCAAATACTGTAAGATGGTGGGTGCTGTTTGCAAAAAAAAAAGCCTATAATTAACTTGTACAAAAGAATTGGTTATTTGAAGGAATACATTGGCTGGCGTCAGATGGCAGAAAGCGCATCTCTGTAATTTTAGATATTTCTGTATCTTCACCAGAGTCTGATCCTGAGCCGTCTGATTCCTCCCCTTCCTCTTCTATATCAATCTACACCACAAATTCACCACACAGTACAGGAAAATGTTAATTCAAAAATTGCCTGAAGTTCAAAATATTTGCATGTAAGAAGGCTAAATTGAACCTTAAAAAACTAGCAATTTCAGCTATACCCTTGTAAAACAAGAAATGTCATGCATATCCATAAAAAAATATAAATGTTACGAAAGCCATTAGAAAATGTTAAGAACATCAACACTTGCTATATTCTCCATGCAAGCGCAATGAGGAAAGTAGCGCTAATCCGGGTGATTGAGAAATTATGGGAGGGCAGGTAAATGAGGTACTTTCGATGTGTTAGCATAAACTAGACATTTGATGTTTTGAGGAAACTGTTATATTTGATTTTATTAAGGAGAAGCAACTAAATTGTTCTTATAGATCAAACTTCACCAAAAAGTTCATTGGAAAGGGAAAATGCAGAACAAGCAGACCGTAACCCGAGCCCTAAAGAAGAAAAGAGTACCTGAGTGTATATACATGGCTGTGGGTATGCTTCCGGATCCCGGGAGACAGCATGAAGAGAGATCGACACAAAATCTACACTATAACCCTTTTCCTTTTCTGTATCACTCAGCCAAAGCACCCTCCTTCAAATTTTATAAAAATTCATCAAACAAAATGCTATAGGATACGATTCTCTTTATAGATAAACATACCTATGATTATCATTTTCCAAACTTTGAAGACAAATAGCAAGGTGGGCACTCGGATAATTGGGTCTTTGTGCATAATTTAACTATCTGTTGAGAATGTATCTTTTACATAGGCATCACATTCGTAGTTGGTTTTTTGTAAAATGTTGTTTCATTATAAATGAAGTCTACAAGTAGGAATTTTGACCTTAAAAAATAATCTGAAAAAAAAAGTTCTGGGAAAAAAAACGCATTTATAACTCAAAATTCAGAATATTGGGCATGATATGTGCTAACAGCATCCATCTAGCATTTTCAAATTTCACTAAAACTTCACTAAAAAATTCTGCCGCTATGCTTCCACTATCACATTTGCACTTTTTAGCAAATGCATGTAAGAACAGTACTCACCGACAAGGACTCGGCTTCTCTAATATTTTTACTAAGACTACAAGGTAAGGTTTCAATAAGCCCTTGATATAGGATTTGGAGGTATTAAAAGTCGTACTTGGTAGTGACGTAGAGAGTTCCAGGCGATTCCGGCTGGCGAAGGCCGAGAGCGACGGCGGCGCCACGCTCGACGCGCATCACCTCCTCCTCGGCGCCGGCGTCGAGGCGGGGCCCACCGTCGTCTGTACGGTCGGCGAAGGGCTGTATTCCCAGCACCATTTTTCGAGAAAACTCTGGGTTTTGTCGGAAGGGTTTTGGTTCTAGGGTTTCTCTTGTTTTCCTTGTTTCATGGAAGGGTTTTTAATCTTTGTAGTTGATGCCTTTTCTCTTTCCTTTCTTAAAAGTGAAAAAAGTGATTTTTTTTTTTCTTTTTTCAATTTTTTCTCTTTTTGAGGGAAAGTGCGGCAAATGAAATGCGGATAGGTGCGGTGGCGGATCGACATTATAAATTAAACGGGCTTACGGGTCCGGGCCTTGAAATGATTCTCGGCCCATTTAAATTTTGGAAATCCAACAACACCCACACGGTCGAAAACACGTAAAAGGATTTTCTATTGTTCTAATCATCAACTGCTGGTCGCCATTACAAATGTGTCGTAAACTCGTAATGCAACTATGTAAGTAGAAAGCCGACTAAAATCTAACCAATGAAAGAGGTTTTTGGCTGAATGACATGCACCTGAATTCATGAAGCATCAAAGATTAGTCGCACTCCACAGCAATACCATTATCATACAAAGAAATAATACAAACTACAAAATTAAAATACAGACCAATCATGGAGCAAAAAACAATATTTAAAACTGAAAAACATCTACGCACACAAACAGTCTCCAACCATAATTTACAGCACCGCTCTCCACTCTAAGAACCCAAGAAACAATTACCAAAAAATTCCACATCACCTCAAAAAAAAAAAAAGGAGGAAGCAAGGAAGTGCAAATGAGCTTTTATGCAACTATACTTGCTTTAGATCTACTCATGTATAAGCAAAAGGCAACACAAAAGTGCTGCAAGAGCAAGTGTGCGTGCAATCCCTCAAGGATTGCAAATTTTACAGTACAGAGTGCAAGGCTGTCATACATTGTGCTTGTTGGTACGGGTTCGTCCGAATCAAGCGACTCAGATCCGAAATCCTGCAAGTCATCCCTACCATTCCGACCTCCATGAGGATCACCTTTATTATTGTCAAAGTGGGATCCGCTACTGTCACCGCCACTGTTCGAGCTGCCAGCCCCGCCATCATACCTTGGAATGCCCTGTAATAGGTCTGGCCTTGCTTCTACACCAATTCTTCTTAGATGAAGCTGTAAATATCCCAAAGATTTACCATGATAAATAACTATTGCAAAAACCCGGCATAACTAGCATTCCCAGAGCAACACTACCCAGTCGATATGTTTCAGAACAGTAGGTAAAGTAAGAGATTGTAATGGACCTGACTATGGAGACTAGAGACCCACAGTGTATTGGTGCCAGACCTCACTATTTGCTCATAAAGATTACCATTAACCAACTTGACCAGAAGGTACACAGATTAGCGGCAAGGTACTGACACCAAATCAACACAGTACCTTCCTGCCTACTGGGAATCGGCTTCACTTGGAGCTACTGGCAAAAGATGAAATGGTACCTGACGATAGGTAGGAAAAATTAAAGGCATCTTATTAAGTTACAAATCAAAATACCTGAAGGTACAAGTTAACCTCGTCAGACCGGGAAAGAAAAGGAAAATCACCACCAGTTTTAAGTACAGCCTTTCTTGCACCAGGATACCTCTCATTCAGTTGATCCTTCAACTCCTGAGGAACTGCGCAATAGTCATTTGTCTGGGAAACAAAGGAAGAAATGAGAAATAATATACTGATACACAAAAGAAAGATATCATCCCAATTAATAACAATGGGTCAGGTTTCAACTTTCAAATATAAAAGTTCAGACATACATCCATGATAGTAATGAGAGTATCAGGTAGTGAGATGGGGCCCACTGATGCAACATTTACATTCAACAATAATCTTGAAGATAGATCATCCCTTGATAATGTCTCCACCTGAGAATATAATTTACAGTTGTTAATTTCATGATGCAAACTGAGGAGAAGATATCTCAATATTATTAACATAACATTAACCTGGCCAACAACAAAATCGACAGAGTCAGCTATGAATGGCTCGTGCGGCCCACCATGGATTCCTGTCAAGATATGCCGCTTTAGCATAAACGAAGGTGCCCAATTAACACTGCAACGAATATTAAGAAAATATCACATGAAAATGGAGAGGAGAAGTTTCGTGATATATTGCAAATGGGAGGGATAATTTTAGCATTACTTCAAGTGTCAGTTTGTGTGTTAATCCTTCAAAATTTGGAATACATGTGACTGACCGATCCTTCACAATTTAAACAAACAGTACATACTGACATGTTCTGGATAATAGACGAGTTCAGTTTTTTGTTTCATTATTTTTCTTCATTAATTCTCTTCTATTTCTGTCCTTGTTGTTGTTATTGTTACAAAAGAAACTATTTTGACTAAAGAAAAAGAGAAGACATACACAGGAGCCCAAGGCATAGCAGCAGCAAATTTAAATGTATCCAGAAAGGAATTTGAAAGAACTAATGACTTGACACGTCTTGGCCGGTGTTGTGCAAATATTTGTGCCAGGAATCCACCAAGAGATGTGCCATATATATGTACCTAATTTGTTGAAACCAAACAAGATTCGACGGTCATTTGAAGTTCAATGCTTGACAGATGAAAAATAATGTTATAATGGAATTCCATTTGGAAAATTTATGGAAGAGAGAGAGAGAGGTCCTTCTTACATGGTGAACATTCAGGAAATCCAAGAACTTCTCGAATGCATGAATCCACTCAAGGTGATTCCACACACGAGGTATATCTATTGATATCACACGGTAACCCTAACCAATGAAATTTAAAGTAAAGATCAATACAATTTTATTCATCCTCATTTTCAGCCATACAGCATAAAACAACTTTTTTTTTTTTTTGTGTGGTATCACTATATTATGAACCTTCATGGAGAGAGCCATTATCTGCTTGTAATACACATCAGCTGTACCAGCGATGCCCGGTATGCAAATTAGTGGTGGGACTGCCTTCGGACCAAAATCATAATATCTCCATTGTTTGAGCCCAATCTACAAAAAGCCACGCAATTTCATTTCAACTAAGAAAATCAGAAAATAAGTATCTAATATCCCTCCTATGAGGATTTTCATCCGTTAAACTTTATGAAACAAAAATGATGTTTCTAATTGTTGTTATCTGGTGAGTGAGGTAATAAATTGCCATTTTTCCTTCACTTACCTCAGCTGCATTGAATGTAATGGGAATATCTAAACTTTCTACTGCAAAAAGCTAAAATTTAGTAGATCAATCACATATCCTGAAGAAAGGAAATCGACAGTGGACAATTTTGCTGGATTGGTGGTTGACTAAGATAAAATAATCGGAAATCAAATGAAATGGCTGGAACTTAATCGTTCTGACACCGAAAATTCCTCGAATTGAAGGAACAAGAAGGTGGCAAATTCGGCCGATTAGTAGTTGACTAAGCTAAAAACAATGCACCATTTGGATCAAGAGTGGACAATTGACTAACTAAATTGCTTATATGCGACTTAACAAGTATCTCGGGTCTAGACTTACAGAGATCTTGTGCAAAGGGACCAGCGATTTGAAGTTCACATAATCACCAGGCAAAGGCAACACCGCTTTCATCTCTCTCTCTCTCTCTCTCTCTCTAGAGAAGAACTTTTGGAAACAAAGTTCGAGGAATCAAGAGTAGGAGAAAGCAAGCGAAGCAGACATGGGATGCCGGGAAGAGAAAAGGGAGAACAATGAACGAGAACGATTGCTTGAGAAATTGTAGAGCTTGGCTTGGGGGTGGAAGGAACGTCGCGATTTGTTGAAGGAACTGCTTCGCGCCTATCGTGTCGTGTACCCAGCAAGCCATCTACGCCAATCGGGTCGAATCCATATAACAAAATATTTCTGTTTGGATCACAGTCGTCTGATCGGAATCCGGACCAATCCGGTCCAAGGTAGAACGCACGGGGCTGCTTTAATAGTCGTGCGGATTCTGATTGGACGGATCAGATCCAACATAAATATCATGTTACCTTCGGGGATACGAATTCGGGTCTACATACGGTAACAGCTCATGCGTAAAACTTTGGGATTTGGGACAGCTACAAATCATTACCAATACGGATATTAAATCAGAGACGATATAGATTGAATTAGGAGGACCGACGAACTTTTTAACTGTTTATCTCCATTTTTGTATTAAGTACGTTGATGTTCTGATCCGCTACGATTGAAAGATGAAATTTTATATTTAATATCAGTCCTCCAATTACATAATCTGTCATTTTTTTATTAAATGCATCTAGAAGTTTAAATTTAGCTAAAAAAAAGACTCGCCACACTATATGTTACAATTAAATTTGAGGCGATTCAGTTTTAATGATATCTATGGAAAATATATTTCCTTTCAGTTTTTAATGATATTTATCTATGGAAAATATATTTCCTTATTTCCTGTACATCCAATTATGCAGACAATAGAAATATGATTCCTTATTCTCCTTCTTCAATTGAGCATAATGGAAATCGATATTTTTTTCCTTAAATGGAGATATCTCTTTTTTTTTGTTCTCTTTTGATTCTATAATATCATAATTTCACGATTAAGGAATATAATTGATCGAGTATCATGATTAAGGAATTTTTATTTATGTTGATCCGATATCAAAAATATTACCTGTCTTATTTCACGATTAAGGAATTTTCATTGATATATATGATATTATATCAGGGAATTTTTCATATCAAAATTCCTAAATAATTTCACAAATACGAAAATATTTGATCGGACCATTATTATATTGGTCCGATATTGATATCATAATTTTCTCCGAAATATTGATATCATAGAAAATATTGATATCAAAGAAATGAAAACATTGATATCACTCTGATGTTATTGCCTCCGTGATCTCACTCAGGAAATTATCAATATCTGCTTGTGGTTAATTAAAAAAACCCTTGGTGTTCTCTTGGTAAGCTAGGGTTACAGAGAAACTCATTGGATCGGTAATTAAATTCAACTTATTTTTTATTTCAATCCATCTCATTGAAACCCTTTTAGATGGTATGCTGATCTCACATGTCTTTTTTTTTATGGATTATGTTCACCGTTCAAGTAAGAATTTCAATATAGAGAATATTTTTGTTTTTTTAATAGTGTAAAACCCTTAAATTCAGTCTCTTCATCTCGTTGTTTCCAAATCAATTTAAATTCTCATATTATATTTCCTACTACATATATTTATCGCTTGACAGTTGCTCTATGACAACAGAATGTGTCTTGATTGTTATTTTTTAAAACTCATGTGAATGAAGATATCGCTAATAGCAAACTACAAGTCAATATTGTTGTGCTATATGTTACAGTTACTTTAAGAGAAGATGGACTCAGTGGAAAAAAAGAATTTACCACAAAAATAAGATGGAGATGGAAAAAAAAAATGAGACATGTGAACAGTACTTTTGTTTTATGAAAGTTCAACGTAGGAATCTAATTTTTTTATTATTTAGTGTCAGAAAAGAATAGCCTTTGGGCCAGTTTTTATAAATGTAATTGTCACATATTATGAATCAGAGAGCTTTATTTTCATATTTTGTTTGTTTGTTTTCAGAAATGTTGGACTACATTGAAGAGGATGACATTGGCAATGATACTTCAAGAATTTTTTTTCATGTTATATTTGATCTGTTTGTTGTAAATCAAACGATTTTGTCTTTGTTTTCTTGGTGTAAATAGTAAGAAAAATCACCTTCCTATGACATTATTAATTGAATAAATAAGAATATTTTTTTTACCATTTGTATTGAATGAAGAAATAAAACAATTATTAGTTCCTATTCAATTTCAAATTTAGTATATATTTTTCATTTGTGTTGTAAATAATTCTGAAAAAAAAAAAATTATGTATGCACTGACATGTACAAAAGGTTGTTGATTTAAAACAGTCATTTGTTATTGTTTCTTTTACTGTTATTTATTATTTGTCCCTCTGTTCAATCTTAATGTTCAATCTTATAATATCCCGTTGCAACGCACGGGTACGATACTAGTATTCATGTATTGGCCGACATTTTTATTATTATCCAAAGTTTAATAAAAATTAATTAATATACTCAGATCTGCTGGGAATTTATAAAAAATATTCGTACCGGTCTGTTTTAGCCGGTATTTAATTTAATTCATTACCGGTCGAAAAATGCCCGGTACTCAAATTTTTTTTAATACAGTACTGGCCATTTTCTGGCCGGTAATTCATTATTTTTTTAGGATGGGCATAGCATAGTTGACTAGAAGAAAAAGTCGTAGGAAACTCGGATTGAAGTTTGCACTCGGTTTGGCTAAGATCAAACAAATGCATTTGGTTGGATGCGTGTGTTATATCGGTTGCATGTATCGATGCATCATCGATGTTTTCGCAATGAAACATTGATATTTTATTAGCCGTGTAGTGCTTAAAAACATCGGTGCGTCGTTGATGTTTTTGTAATGAAACATCGATGTTTTATTAGATTTAGTATTGGCAATTAAGCAGGGAAGTGCTAAAAAAATATCGATGCGTCGCTGATGTTTTTGCAATAGAACATTGATGCACTTCTGCCGTCGTTAGGCTGTGCATAAAGCATCGATACTCAATTTTAGAATGCTGGTATTGTCAAATTAAATTCACTAGCCGCATGCGAACACTAAACTTTAGTGTCATACGACACTGTATAAAAAACGTAGTTTAGTGTTCGCATGCGGCTAGTGAATTTAATTTGACAATAACCAGCATCCTTATAAAACATCGATGTTTCATTACAAAAACATCAGCGACGCACAGATGTTTTTTTAACACTACCTGGCTAATAAAACATCGATGTTTCATTGCAAAAACATTGATGATGCACTGATATATGCAACCGATGTAACACACGCATCCAACCAAATGCATTTGTTTGATCTTAGCCAAACCGAGTGCAAACTTCAATTCAAGTTTCCTACGACTTTTTCTTCTAGCCAACTATGCTATGCCCATCCTAAAAAAAAAAATTAAGTACCGGCTAGAAAATGGCCTGTACTGTATTAAAAAAAAAAAAATTAGGTACTGGCCATTTTTTGGCCGGTAATGAATTAAATTGAGTACCGGGTCAGAAAATAGCCGGTACGGGTATTTTTATAACTTCCTAGCGGATCTGAGTATATTAATTAATTTCTATTAAACTTTGGATATTAATAAAAATGTCGGTGTATTGGTACTAATATAGTAGTATTTTTTAATATATAGTAAAAAATTAGAGCTGCTCTTCCCTACGTGGGCCATGCGGCGATGCCTGTCTCGCGTAGAACTAGTACTGTTGTAGTATTTTTTGTAAATGGATAATAACGGGTCTATGATAGTGGAATTTGTTGGAGTAGGATTATGATGTTTTTAAGCTTATTAAGTATTTTTGTGAACTCAATTTTATAATTTATTGGATTGGTTTAAATTGATGAATTCGAACCGTTGAAATCTATTTATCTTACGAGTGATGCATCTACATGTGAAAATTTTAAATTTTCAAATAAATTTTGTATAGAGTCAAGTGGTAAAAAATATTCAAAAATGAATGCATTAAAATTATTTTATAAACCTTCTGATTTTTATTGCTTGATTATATACAAAATTAATTCCATAATTTAAAAAAAATTCGCATATAGATGCATCACTCGTAGGGTAGATAGATTTTAACGGTTCGGATTCGTTATTTGAAGGCAATCTGATAGGTTTAGAGTTGAGGTCACAAAAATGCTTGGTGAACTTAAGAACACAAATCAGTACACAATAAATGTATGTAGGTCCAGAATTTGGTTGCACTGTTTTTACTGTTCATCCGGATTAGCAATTTTCAAAGTGGTTTAATAAATAGTAAAAAAATTCTAAAAAATGTAAAATTTGGTCTCCAAGCAGATTTTAATATAGAGATCACATCTAACGGTTTAAATCGACCATTTGGACTTTGAAAATCCGAAAACAACTTGGTTGCACGAGGACCTTGCAAACGTTTTGATATTAGCCACACACACTCTCTCTCTATATATATATATATATTAATACATATCAGTACACAAATCAGCCCATACTAATACATATAGTAGTACAATTGGACATCTTTTGACAAAAGTAAGCAAGAAAAAAATAAAAGAAAAACAAACATAGTACATTAGTACATGTCTTAGATAATGTGTGTGAGATAGTGATGCCGTGCTTCGATTGCGTGGAGGTGAGCCTTCAGTTTTTCATGCTCAGATCAGTAGGTGTTGAGCCTTCAATATTTCTTATCCTTGGCACAAACAGGCTGGTGGAAATCAAAGCGAGACAGAATATCCCTGCATGTGCGAGCCTTTTGTGCTCAGATTTGATTTTGTTTCCTTTTTATTTCTATATAAAACAAAGAGAAAAGAGAGGAAAAAGCATAAAGACAGAATGACTAGAGAGGAGGAAGAGGGAGAGAGGTGTTCGGAAAAATTATCTTTACAATTTTTTATTTTTCATAAATTAAATTTCGTCATTATATTTTCTAAATAAATAATTTAAAATTACTAAATTTAACATTTATTACAAAATATTTTGGCCGATAGAAACTTGAATTTTCACCAGTGCGGATAATTGTGCCTCCACCTCCTCCCTCATCCCTCCGGTCTAAATTTTTATTCTATCCTGATTTCAAAATTAAAAAAGAATATTTTAATAATATGAAAGTTTTATGTCTATTTTCTAAAAGACATACATTCAACCAATGTTTTAAAATGCGGTTTCTATACGGTATGCGGCCGTATATGCTGATTTTAAAATGAGAATTAATATATATATATATATATATATATATATATATATATATATATATATATATATATATATATATAAATAAGTATGTGGCAATATGCGGTAATATGCAGTATCATACAAACAAGTATGCTGTAATATGCGGTAATATACAGCTGAATATGCGGTAAAAATATGCGGCCGAATATACAGTAAAAATATGCGGCCGAATATGCAGTCAAATATGCAGCCGCATATGCAGAACTACATATTATACCGCATATTGATTTTCTATGCGGTTGTCAACGGCATACACATATACGGCCGCATGAACCGCATTTTATTACACTGCATTCAACAGCTTTTGACCGAACTCATGCATTCAAATATTTAAAAAATACTGAACAATAATATTTACGCACCAAAACAACCAACTGAATATGTGATATTAAACGCATGCATTCACAATTCATTCAAAATATAGTATGACTTGTCAACACATGCATACAAAATATAGACATAATATTTAAAAAAAAATCAAAAAAGAAAAATCCTGCTCTTGATATTTTTATGGAGGTTTCTAATGAAATGAATCTTGATATGGTTAATGTGAATTTCATTAGCTGATTGCTTGACCAAAAATCATTTTTTTACCCAGAAAATCAATTATTGTGCTTAATAACTGAGTTCTGATCCAGAGCGTTGGTAAAAATCTGTTAATGTATAACAATTATTTTTATTATACGGTAGAGGAGACTAGGGTATTGAAAACGGTCCGGTCCAAACCCGTCCGGTTCACGGGTTGACACAGGAACGGATTGGCACGGGTCGGCGGGTTGGCACGGGTTGGGTTCCACATATTAGGTTTGGTTCGGTCAACTCAAACCCGTGCTCAACCCCCGGTTCCACGGGTTCACGGGTCGGTCCGGTTTTTTTTTCTTCTGTTTTTTGGGGGAAATTGGAAGCCATTTTTTTTTAAATTTGAATTTGGGCGGATTGGCGGGGGTTGGAGCGGGTTGGCTCGGGTCCCGGACGGGTTTGGGAGGGTTGACACGGGTTGGGTCCGGTCCGGTCCGGGTTTGCTCTGGTCCTGTCCGGTCCGGGACCGGGGGTTCAAACAGGTCGGGCATTCGCGGGTTGGGTCCAAAAATCAGATTCCGCGCCTTGCTAAACCCGGCTCATCCATTTTGGCAGTCCGGTCCACAGGTTGTCACGGGCACGGTCCGGTCCTGGACCGCCCGGTTTTTTTTAATACCCTAGAGGAAACCATGTCTGAAATCCACAACATGAACAAGGAAGTGTCAAATCATAAGATGGGCCATATGGGGCCTTGGCCATGTTATTAGAATAATGTATTACGACAAAAGCTTATGGCTAGAAAAGCAAGATGAGATGCATGCAACTCAGGCCCCAGCCCCCAGCTGCCGGTCATGGTCTTTGATT
>JAJGRW010000777.1:58770-75171 GCA_025461045.1 Carex parvula
TTTTGGAGCTTAAGCAATGTTAGCGTTCAGGCCGAAAATAGAAACGTTGACTGCTATTATGCATGAACAAGACACCAGCGTTTGGTTTACAAAAAATAAGGATATACAACTTAAGCACCGATTTTTCTTAAATACCCTTAAAAAATAAAAATAAAAATAACAAAACTACCCTCAATTTTTAAAAAATTTGAAAAATGCTCTGACTGTCCCACAGTGGGGTGGTCCACTTCCATACCTGACCGCCCCACAGTGGGGCGGTTTGCTATAAATTTTCTTTTTTATAAAAATTGAGTAATTGAGTAGTGAAATTGATAATATAATTTTGTACCTAATTGCCATAAGACATGTAGCAAGTCAGTCTGACCTCAAGCCCGAGCACATTGGCTTCGCACACTAGCTTATGGGTTCAGCTCTTTGGGTTGCCGGTGAACAGTCTGACGGATGAAGGGATCCATATTGTAGCAAGTGAGGTAGGGACCACGGTTACACCATTGCTGGATGGTTTTATATGGGAAACGCTTCGTTAAGTTGAAAATCCTTGTTAACTTATCGGAGCTGTTGAAGGACCGGGTAACCTTTGAGCATCCTACTCTTGGTAATTTTACGGCTTACTGTGTTTATGAGAAAGTAATTCGTATCTGCCAGTTCTGTGGGGTACTCGGCCACAAAATACATGGTTGTCCGACTCGCGCAAAGGTGGCGGTGCTCTTACAAGAAGACGAATACAGTGCTCTGTATAACTCTGCAGATGTGCTATCCCCAAAAAAGGGCTTTGGATCACAAACCCGGGCCTGCTCCCTAGGGCCCAAGACAATAACTCGGCCAAGGAAGATCTTGGGCTAGCTGGAGATAAAAGGACCCACAGCCATTCGGGTCAGAACAGGCTAGTGCAATTTGGGTCGGGGATTATGACAGTCCCCCTTGATGCTTCTCCCACAGCCCACTGACCAAGAAACTGCACCAACTTCTCCCTCTACTCAACCTCTTAAAAGGCCTAGACCGACGGGGCATACACCGTCGACCCAAGATATATGAATATCACATCGTGCAACTGTCAGGGTAGCGGAAGCAATACATGTTCCACGTTAAGCCGATACCTCCGTTGTACGACAACGCGAGTGGCTTTTATCTCGAAAGCACATTGCGGCACGAATAAAGCCAAGCGAAGAATTAAATCTCTGCTCTCGTATAATGCGGAAATTGTGTCGACGGAAGGTAGTTCTGGTGGTTTGTGGCTATTAAGGGATGATAGCCTAAAGATCTCAGTCTTAACTAAAAACAAAAACATGATAGTAGCTGAAATAAGAGAAATGGGCCCGAATTCCCCTTGGATCCTCTTAGCGGTCTTGGAGACTCACACCGTGCAGATAACCCGCGCATTTGGGAGTAGTTGGATCCTTTCATTCAGCATATCACACATCGAATTTGCATTATTGCCGACTTCAACGTCATAATATTTGGTTCGAAAAAATAGGGAAGGTCGCAGCTGCTAAGTTCCTTCAATCAAGCTTTTGCCCATTGGGTCAGCACTAGCGGGCTTGTAGACTTGGGCCACAAAGACCGGCCTACACTTGATCACATTTTATTCGGTTCAGGTTTTAAGCTGCAAATCTAAGAATTAAAACTAATAATATATGTATGCATCCACCATGCATAAGGTATAATTATTTTAGAAAATCAATCAGCAGGAGAGACTGTACTCTGATACCACTGTTGGGTAACGCTGTACCCTTTGATTAGGCTTAAGCTGCGGAAAGACCGTGTTGAGTACTTTAGATATAGGAATTTCGTACTCTTTTGCCTTTAATATTTATAAACCTTCGTACTCAATAAATAGGTTAGTTGCAAGCGCACAACCTATCGATCGTAGTATTTAGGTGTCGATCCGCAGGGAGATAGGGAAATACCAATTTTTAATAAAGAAAACTACTTCTAAATCTAAACAATGAAAGTAAAGTAAGGGGGGGGTTTGTTCTAAAATCCTAAGTTTGGGTTCAATACCCGGAAGAGAGGAGTTTCAAACAATAAATGTAAATAAAAATAAAAGAAAGAAAGACTTGGTTGTTTTCAAGTTTAAGGAGATCTAGGGGCATTCGGTCTACAATTCCTTGCTAATTCTATTTATTCGGTTTGTTTGAATTCATGTTTGATTTGATGAGGTTTCTAACCTATGTTAGCCTTTGGAACAAATATTAATACATATACTGGATGGATTAATGTGCCTCGAATTCTAGGGCTGTCACTAACCTAGAGGGATATTTAATCACATGCTTCAAAGTATATATCGATATTTGTTCTAAGGTGTCCTAATTAGGTATTGACTTCACGGTTAAGTCCTTCACCAAACCCTAACCTTAATTTCTATAGTTCCGGATTGGATATCAAAGTACGGTCGCTTCTAATCCAAATCCTAAGGTATGTCTTTATGATTTCAATTAGTACTCTCCTTACCTTGACCAATGCTAGAATTTAATAAACTTAAAGCGGAAAGACACGATCAACGCGATTTCAAGCTACTTTAATTCAATAAACCCTAACCAGGTGAACTAAAATTCAAGTACTAATGAAATTCATAAAGAATAAATCACAGAAATTAACAATCAAATCCGATAAAAACAATCATAATAAAAACAAATATCCGAATAAGCTAGAATTAAACAAGTTCATGCATTGACCTAAACCCCTAGAAAGAGAACTACTCTCTCTTGGAGAGATCCATAACAAAGATTGGCAAAAACAATAAGAAATGAAATAAAGAAATGATTACACCCTTTCTTAGATCAAAAATCTCAATCTTGCCGACTCCTTGCTTGAATCTTCTTCTTCTCCTTCCTTGAAAAGCTTTGGAACTTCAAGAATTTCTGCAGGATCTCTCTCTCTCAATTTGTGGAAAATGGATATGTAATAGTGGATGATGAGAGAGATGAAATTCTTCTTCTTTTATAGCCAAAGGCCTTGCCCAATTTAGAAGATAGAAGTGGAGTTAGTGGGTGCACTCCTCAGACTGCCATGTCTATTTTTGGCCTTCTAAAACGTGTCCCTGATGTTCCAGAAATAGAAAACCTCTTGAATGTGAATTTCTGGCTGTCTGCGAGTCCAGTGCGTCCGCACTCATGGTGAGTGCGGGTGATCTGGGTCGCACTGGCTCCAATTTCACTTTGGTTCCTTTTCTGGATTTTCTGCAAATTTTCTCTAAGTGCGTCCTTTTCTGGCCTTGGAAATTTCTGCAAATTTTCTCTAAGTGCGTCCTTTTCTGCAAATTTTCCTTTTCTGGCCTTGGAAATTTCTGTTTTCGGAAGAATCTGAAGATATCAAAAATCGGCTAAGTAGTGAGTGCGGATGACCCCACTCGCACTGGAGTTGAGTGCGTCCGCACTGCGCTCGGACTTTTTGTCTGTGAAGTTCTGCGATGCTGGAAAATTGGCCAAGTACTGAGTGCATCCGCACTGTCTGTGAGTGTGTCCGCACTGGGAGATTTTTCTTCATTTTGCACTGTTTCCTGCATTGAAATACCGAGCGAACGCAGTAACTTGATTCTTGGTGTTTTCTATTCACTTTATATTCAAAATACAAGATATTTGGTGTTATTTTATGATAAAAACTAGATCGACGGTGTATATAATTTACACCTATCAAATACCCCCAAGCTTGAACTTTGCTTGTCCCCAAGCAACATCTAAACTTGAAATAAAATTCGATCTACAATTCAACCCTATATCAAGTATATATTTCTTAAATGAAAAACTTGTATGATCTTGCCAAAATTTAAAAATCTCCATGCATATTTTCCAAATTCTAAGTTCAACCCTCGAATAATTATGAATCAACCCATAATTCAATTACTCTAACTTTTATTTCCTTAAAGGTTTTGAATTTGTGAACTTCGTATACCCAAATTTAAAAGATATGACATTTTAAATGTAGAATTTTCAAAATACCCCCAAGCTTGAATCAAACTTGGGTTAGAATATTCACGGACTTCGTGTGTTGATACATGCATATTTCTATTGTTTTGTTGCTTTTGATTTTCTCATTTTTGGGCTCTATTTCATGATTTTAGCACTATTTTCTCCATCCTTATTTAAGCACCGGTTAGTTACAAGTAGTTAACTGTACCCAACCGTTCTAATTCAAGGGTGCTTTGCATGCTCATAATCTACCCTTCCACCAACATAAATGTTAATTTTATCGGGAGATTAGTGGAGCAGGAGTGCTAAGGACTCATAACCATAAGTACGTCATGAAGCCGTAACAAAGGTCATTGGAGTCGCAATTTCCAAAATTTTCAATTTTACCTAATTTCTCAACATCTATGCATATATCATGAATACACACATCCCTAAGTATTATTTCATACTTATGGATATCCTAAATTTTTCAATTTAAAATTTTAAAATCTAAATGGCTTTTCTAATAAATTTAAGTTCCTAATGTCTCAATTTCAAACGCCTTTATTTCCACAAAGTTTTTCGCCAAATTATGTCGTCAAAATTATTTTAAGGGTTTTACCAAAAATTCGCAAAAATCGTGCAAGAATATTTTTAATTTTTGTCAATCACTCAAGTTTATCAAAATTTTTATTTTTGCCAACTTTTAACACAAAAATTTAAACATGATTTTATACTTTATGCATTTTTAGACAATTAAGTCCAATTATGCAAGACTCTATTTTTCACAACCTCGTAAAACGTCTTGACAAACTCGTAATCTCAAGCAATTAAGTTCAAAATCACAAATCCTATTCATGGTCAAGTAAAAAGCAAGGTTATAAATCCTAAAAAGTTTCGAAAAAAACTGAAAATAAACATGCATGCAGATACAATTTCTTCCCATCCCCCAAGCTTAAATAAAGCAGTGTCCTCAGTGCTTAAAAATAAACTAAAAAGAGAGAAGAAACATGAGCTACTGTACTGGCGTAATATGGTGGTGGTGCTGCGCGGGATCAATCCTCGTCGCGATCCATGTCTTCGGCATCCTCACCGCCATCCTCTCCTCCTTGAGCTGCTGCTGCGGCTTCTTGTGCAAGCCTTGCCGCCTCACGCTCCCTTGCCATCTCTTGCTCTCTCCTATGAGCGGCCCTTCTTTGGTATGGTGGTGTCGGTGGATCATCCTCAAAATGCGGGTTTGAGTGCATGGCGGTCTTGCGGGAGTAGTAAGTCGCCCTGGCGGCCTCGGCCTCGACCTCATCAAAACGGCGGTCAAAGGCATCCATGCGGCGGTCCATGTGATCCATGCGGCCACCAACGTCGATGCGCAAGTCATTGAAGGAGGCATTGATTGAGGTTTGCATTGTTTGCATGAAGTCCCATATTTGCTGGTTGGTCGGGCCTCCTTGTGGTTGTGCGGCATCTGGTGCTGCGGGCTGTGGTGGTGGCGGTGGCGGCGGTAGCGGTGGATCGATTGGCTCATCTACAATTTTCTAAGTGTCGGTGTTCAATGGGTCAATTTGAGTTTGAAGAGGCAACCTGTGTCGGATGTTATCCTTTGGCCCCAAATTGATCCAAGCATTTTCGATATCATCCCATCGGATGAGCCTCGCCCGAAACAAGCCATCGAGGTCAACTACAGTGTAGCCGAGCACCACATCGTTTCCAGTTGGCACTTGCAAGTGTCGTGCAAGCTTTGTAATTATCCCTCCAATTCGAATTTTCCCGCCCGATTTCCTGTTGTGCGACACAGTTTCCATGTGTTTGGCCAAGTGGTACCCGATATGCGGCATGTATTCCATCTCACCATTGTTCCGTCGAAGCATGCTGCATACATACATCATATCTCCGAGGTTGAAGACCGATGCAGTCTCCTCTCGGGCAAAGAGAGTGTGAGAAAGTACCCGTTGAAGATATCGGATGGCCGGATGGATGACGTTCTTGACCCTTTGCTGGCCGAGGACCCCGTCTTGGCACATGTAGATGCGGAACTGGGCCTCACTCATGTCGTGAAAGAAGTCCAGAATGGTCCGCATTTGATCGATGTTCGCAATGGGAAGGTCGAATGCTTCCATGAGCTCGGTGGTGTGCATCAGATGAGAATACCCGCCAAGGTTGAAGGTCATGGTTCGCGAAGCCCGATCGAATTCATATGAGGAGAGGAATTCGATGGTGATGGCTTTGTAGGTTGGGGCCTCGTCACAAAGGAAATCCCATAGCCCAAGTCGCTCGGTGAGCATTTGCACCGATTCGAGGAGTCCGAGCGTTTGGAGTGTCTCTCGGCATATCCATCGAGATGGCTCGATGGTTCGGTGGTGCAGCAGAATGTTACGCCGTATTTCTTGATCGTCATTAAGCGGCATGGCGGGTGGGTAAGGAGGTGGTTGGCGACTGCCTTGGCCTTTCTCAAGCCTCTGCTTCTTGGCGGATGATTTCTTCGGCATTCTTACTGCAATGAAAAGATAGAAAGAAATAAAAATTACAAAATTTTTGATAAAATTTGGGCTGAGTGCGGACGCACTGTGTACAAACGGTTCAGTTTTGGTTCAATTCAGGGTCATTTTTTATTTTTCCCGAGCCTAGTGCGGACGCACTGGCTCTCAGTGCGGGTGGTCCTGGCCGCACTGGGTACTTAACCAAAAATTTGGAAATTTCGGGGTCTGAGTGCGGACGCACTAGCTCTTAGTGCGGACGCACTGTGTACTTAACCTAAAATTTGAAAATTTCGGGGCTGGTTTGGATTTTCCCGAGCCTAGTGCGGACGCACTGCTCTCAGTGCGGGTGGTCCGGGCCGCACTGGGTACTTAGCCAAAAACCAAAAAATTAGGTCTGGTTAGGTTTCCCCCAAGCTTAGTGCGGACGCACTGGCTTACAGTGCGGGTGGGGCACTCGCACTGGGGGACGAATTTGAACCGTTTTTCACCCATTTGGTCGATTTCTCTGATTTTTGGTACCAATTTCACAGATCTGAGTAGTAATTAATGAAATAAGAGTAAGGAGAGATCAAACCTCGCTGTAGATCGCAAAAATTTCGAGAAAAAATGAAGAAATCTGAGTTTTTAGAGAAGCGGCGCTTGAACGGCTTGAGAGAAGTTGGATCTTCAGTTTTGGAGAGGAAAAGAGAGAGAGGAGAAGAGAAAAGTGGTAGAGAAGAGAGTGGAGAGGGAGATTTTGAGAGAAAAACGGGATTTTCGTGTTTTGGGAGAGAAAAACCGAGTTTTGGGGTTTTGAAATTGAAAAGGCGCGAAGGAAAATGAAGGGGTGGGTCGGTTAAGAAGGAGAAGAAATCCGAGTGCGGACGCACTGGCAGGCAGTGCGTGTGGTCCAGCCGCACTCACCCAAAAAATCTCGAGTTTTCTAATTTTTCGAAAAATTTAAAAATCAAAAGTAATGTACCTCAGGTGCGGACGCACTGGCTGTCAGTGCGGACGCACTGGTCTCGGGTAGAGCTTTCAGACTGCGTAGATTTTTAGTCTGTGTCTGTGCGGACGCACTGGTGGTCAGTGCGGATGCACTCAGGTCGTTTTGTATGTTTTTTTTTTCGTCATGAAAGCCTAGCAAAGTTAGGGAAGCTAAAATTTTTGAAAATTTAAAATTAAACTAAGTGCAGAAAAATAAAGAAAAACAATAAAAAGCTTGGGTTGCCTCCCAAGAAGCGCTCAATTTTACGTCGTGAGCTCGACATGATTTGGGCTCACTATTGAGTGTGTGGGTCTTCTAGGCGCATAATCTCCTTCTCGAGTACTGGATTCGCATGGTTGAAATGTTTGAGGCGATGTCCGTTCACCTTGAATACCCCTGTTTCTTTGCTCCATATCTCTATTGCTCCATGGTTGAATACCTTCATTATTTCGAATAGGCCTGTCCATCGTGATCTTAACTTCCCGGGAAAGAGCCTGAGGCGTGAGTTGTATAATAAAACCGTGTCTCCTTCTTGAAGGTTTCGCTTTATGATATGCTTGTCGTGCCACCTCTTTGTTTTTTCTTTGTATAGCTTGGCATTTTCATATGCATTAAGGCGCAATTCTTCTAACTCATGTAAGTCAAGAATCCTTTTTTCACCGGCAGTCCTCATATCAAAATTTAGGGCCTTTATTGCCCAATATGCTTTGTGCTCAAGTTCAACCGGCAAATGGCATGGCTTGCCATATACTAGCTTGAAAGGAGTCATACCTATGGGTGTTTTGAATGCGGTACGATATGCCCAATCTTTTCGTGATGTGTTCACCACCTTTTATAGGATGCTTTTTATTTCGCGATTGGATACCTCCACTTGCCCGCTTGTTTGAGGGTGGTATGGTGTGGCTACCTTGTGCTTGACTCCATACTTGAATAGGAGGTTGTCGAATTGGCGGTTAATGAAATGAGAGCCACCATCGCTAATCACCACTCGAGGTACTCCAAACCTAGGAAAGATAGTTTTTGCAAAAAGTTTTCTTACCACGGCGGAGTCGGCGGTTGGGCTTGCCACGGCTTCAACCCATTTTGAAACGTAATCGACTGCCACAAGTATGTACTTGTTGTTGCAAAAACTCGGAAAAGGCCCCATGAAGTCGACCCCCCAAACATCAAATAACTCTACCTCTAGAATTCCGTTGAGAGGCATCTCATGTCTTCTTGATATGTTTCCGGTCCTTTGGCATTTGTCGCATCTAAGCACATAATCTTTTGCGTCTTCAAAAAGCGTGGGCCAAAAGAACCCAGCTTGAAGAACTTTTGCGACGGTTTTGTTGGTTGAAGCGTGTCCTCCATAGGGGGATGAGTGGCAACAATTGAGAATCTGTTCGGTTTCTTCGTGAGGTACACATCGCCTATGAATTCCATCTACCCCCAGTTTAAATAGCAACGGCTCATCCCAAAAATATTGTTTTACATCCGAAAGGAATTTCTTTCGTTGTTGGAAGGTTAAATCTGGACGTATGAAACCGCATGCAAGGTAGTTGACGAAATCCGCATACCATGGCGCTTCTTGGTGGTTGACTGCGTAGAGTTGTTCGTCTATGAACGAGTCATCTATGGGCATGTCATCATCCTTCGATTCGTTGGTAATGCGTGATAGGTGGTCCGCTACTGAATTTTCGGTACCTTTCTTGTCCTTGATTTCTAGGTCGAACTCTCGGAGTAGGAGGATCCACCGGATTAGACGTGGTTTGGCATCTTTCTTGTTGAGGAAGTATCGGATTGCCGCATGATCGGTGTGTACAATCACCTTAGATCCAACCAAGTAGGGTCGGAACTTGTTGATAGCGAATATGACGGCTAAGAACTCCTTTTCTGTGGTTGTGTAGTTCATTTGCGCCTCATCTAGCACCTTGCTTGCGTAATAGATCACATGTGGCTTGTTGTCGATCCTCTGTCCTAGAACGGCTCCGACGGCGAAGTCGCTTGCATCACACATGATCTCAAAGGGCACATCCCAATCAGGAGGTCGGAGAATTGGGGCTGAGGTTAGCGCCTTCTTAATCCTATCAAAGGCAACAATACAAGGTTCATCAAATATAAATTCTGCATCTTTCATAGTTAAATTAGTAAGTGGTTTGCAGATTTTTGAGAAATCCTTGATGAAACGCCGATAGAAGCCCGCATGGCCCAAGAAACTTCTCACATCCTTCACACAAGTCAAATATGGTAACTTCTCGATCACCTCCACTTTTGCTTTGTCGACTTCTAAGCCTTCGGATGACACCACGTGGCCTAGAACCACCCCCGTTTGCACCATAAAGTGGCACTTCTCCCAGTTTAGTACTAGATTGACCTGCTCACAACGTTCTAAAACTTTGATTAAATTAGATAAGCAATCATCAAAAGAAGTACCAAAAACTGAAAAGTCATCCATGAAAACTTCCACGGAATTCTCTAATAAATCGGAAAAAATAGCCATCATGGCTCTTTGGAATGTAGCTGGGGCATTGCATAGACCAAACGGCATCCTACGGTACGCGAACGTACCATAAGAGCAAGTAAAGGTAGTTTTTTCTTGGTCATCGGGGTGAATAGGGATTTGAAAGAATCCACTATACCCATCTAGGTAGCAAAAATGTGAGTGATTAGCTAGCCTTTCGAGCATTTGATCCACGAATGGTAGAGGGAAGTGATCCTTCCTTGTTGCATTGTTAAGCTTTCGGTAATCGATGCACATCCTCCATCCGGTGATCACCCTTGTGGATATCATTTTGTCACCTTCACCCTTCACCACCGTTGTGCCTCCCTTCTTTGGTACTACATGGACCGGGCTTACCCATTTGGAATCGGAGATTGGGTAGATAATGCCGGCATCAAGTAGCTTGAGGATTTCCTTCTTCACCACTTCTTTTAGATTCGGATTAAGCCTTCGTTGAGCTTCAATAGTGGGTTTGTGGTCGTCCTCCATTAGAATTCTATGCATGCAAAGGGATGGGCTGATTCCGGTTAGGTCGTCGATTGTGTAGCCGATTGCTTTCCGATGAAGCCTTAGCTCGTGTAAAAGCTTCTCGGTTTGGTCTTTGTTGAGCTCGGAATTGACAATCACCGGATATGTCTCGTCCTCTCCCAGATATTCATAGCGAAGGGTAGGTGGTAAAGGCTTGAGGTCAACCTTTGGTGGTGCGGGATTGGTCGAATTTCCCTCGATTTGAGCTATTTCTTCCTGAGTGCGGACGCACTGCGCTCGGTTTGCTGAAATCTGAGATGCATCCTATTCGGAGTTGTACTGAGTGCGGACGCACTGGTGGTCAGTGCGGACGCACTGGGCTCGGATATTTTCCTTGTCGGCTCCATAATGTGGCGCAACTGGTGAGTGCGAATGGTGCATCCGCACTGGAAATTCGGTGCGGACGCACTGGTCTCGGATGTCTGAATCTGCGGTTTCATCATGCTGAGTGCGGACGCACTGTGCGGTAGTGCAGACGCACTGAGGGTCATTTGCACCCATTGTGTCGTTTTCGGAGTCGGTTTCTTCCAGGATTCGGTCCAGTTGTTCATTTACCATCTCCTTCTCCATATGGGCAGCTATAATGGAATCTAAAACATCCACTCTACATATAGAATCATTATCATTTGAAGGAAATTTGATGGCATTAAACATGTGAAAATTTACCTTTTCGCCCCCAATGTCAAAGGATATCTTTCCTTCTTTGACATCAATGTTTGCACCCGCTGTGGTAAGGAAGTCACGCCCCAATAGGAGAGGGGTATGAGTATCCTCTTCCATCTCAACTACTACGAAATCTACCGGGACAAAGTACTTACCAATCATGACAATCACATCTTCCGCAATTCCTTCGGGATACCTTACCGTCTTATCGGCTAGTTGTAATGACATCCTTGTGGCTTTCAAATCAACAAGATTTAGCCTTTGATAAACGGTTTTTGGCATGAGGCTCACACTTGCGCCTAAATCACATAGGCATCTCTTGAATTCGGTATTACCAATCACACATGGAATCACAAAGCTTCCGAGATCCTTTAATTTTGGAGGTAGCTTGTTTAAGAAGATAGCGCTACACTCCTCATTAAGGGATACTGTGCCCACTTCCTCAATTGTTCTTTTATTGGATAAAATTTCTTTCAAAAATTTTGCGTAAGTGGGCATATGAGTAATTGCTTCGGTAAAAGGGATGGTAATATTCAATTTCTTGAGGTGTTCTACGAATTTGGCATATTGTTGGTCAAGTTTGCTCTTAACTAACCTTTGAGGGAATGGCATAAACCTATGTGGTGGGACATACTTAGGAGTTTCAGTTGGTTTTACCTTGGCCGGGTTTGATTTACCCGGTTCTTGAGATTTTTCCGATGCCGGTGCGTTCGCACTAGGAGTGGTTGCGTCCGCGCTGAGAGGAGTTTGAGGTGGTTGTGCCTCATTTGGTGGTTGTAGGAACTCATCTCCGCTGGGCATCTTTGGTCCTTCGTATTCCGTGCCGCTCCTCAATGTTATGGCTTTTGCTTGCTCCCTTGGATTGATGTCGGGTTTTCCGGGAAGTGTGCCTTATTGACGAGAGGACGAAGATACTTGTTGTGCTATTTGGGTCTCTAGCATCTTCGTCTTAGTTTCTAAGAACTCGAATCTATTGTTGAGGTTCCTCAAGGAATCCGAAATATCAGTGTTGGTGTTTCTTTGTTGGTTCATGAACTCGTTTTGAGAGATTACAAGGCCTTCTATTAATTTTTCTAGTTTGTTGTTTTGAGAGGGTCCTTGATACGAGTTTTGGTTCGACCGATTTTGGAATTGATTGGAATTACCTTGGTATTGATTGGAGTAGTCATTGTCGTTCCTCCATTTGAAATTAGGATAGTTCCACCTCGTGTTATGGTTGTATGTATTTGAGTTATCATTTGGCCTAACCTTATTGTAGATCGGGTCGTTTCTCTTATCACCTTGATTGTAAAACATCGCGTTGACTTGCTCGACGTCGCCTCTCCACAAATGCCGCATGAAGCCTTTTTCGTCACGGATTTTGCGTTTTGCATTTGTGCCACTTGATGTTGCAAGGCTTCCATTTGGGCACGCAAAGCGGTAGCTTCGTCGGCTTTCAAGACCCCTAGTGTGGTTTGGGCTCGCCCACTTCTTTCGGCCGTCCACTCCCTTTGGTTGATTGCCATGTCTTCAATCATCAACATTGCTTGTTCGGGATCCATCTTTGACATGTTTCCCCCTGCGGCTGAATTCCAGTGAGTCTTAGTGGCTATTGTGCAACCTGCAAAGAAAAATTGAAAAAGCAACCACATGTCAAGGCCATGGTTAGGGCACAAGCGTTGGAGCTCTGCCCATCTATCCCATGCCTCGGTTAAAGACTCCCCCTCAGCTTGTTTGAATGTCGTGATCTTCGTTCGAAAGTGCTGGGTTTTGGATGGAGGAAAGTATTTTCCTAAGAATAACTTCTCCATGTCGTCCCATGTCCTTATGTGGTCACGATTCACGGTCCTTAGCCACGACCTTGCATTATCTCGGAGGGATAGGTGGAAGCATTTGAGCTTGAGGTTGTCTAGCTCTTCTCCTTCTCGAGCGAAGGTGCCGCAGGATTCTTCGAAAACCGCCAAGTGGGCGTGTGGATCTTCGTTTAGGGCTCCCCCAAACTGACTTTGGCCAAGCAAGTGGATGAGAGAGGGCTTAATTTCGCGTGGATCTTGGCCTTGAGGAATGAAACCGAAGCGGTGGCCTTGTTGGCGATTACGGCCATTTCCGTTGTTGTTTGGATTGACACCAAACAGATGATTGTTATTGAGAATAGGAGGTGGCTCATTGTTGTGTGGAAGCGGTGGCGGTTGGTTGTTGTGTGGAGGAAGAGGTGGTAGTGGGTTGTTGTTCGGAGGGGGAGGAGGTGGATTGTTATCGTGAAGGACTTGATTGAGAAGGCCTTCCGGATAGTCTTCCACTTCTACCTCAAAGCTGCGAGGCATGTCTAATCGGGGATCTAGACCTGCCATTGGTTGAGAAAGAGAGGGTTCGCCGGCTTTGATCTTCGCGGTTTGACTCCTTGTGACTGGTGCCAGCGCTCAAATCTATGAGAGAAGAAAAGATGTGAAAGAGATAGAAAGAGAGAATAGTAAAGTGCAGAAAATTAAAATAAGGAAAGTAAATATTTTTGGATGGTTTTTTTTCTAAATAAGGAAAGTAAATTTTAGAAATTGTAAAAAAAAGGAAAAAAACTATTTTTGGATTTTTAAATTTTCTGAAAAGTAAATAAGGAAACTAAGAATTGAAAGTACTTTCCTAAAATAAAAACTAGTATCTATCCTACTCTCTCCGGCAACAGCGCCAAAAAGCTTGTTCGGAGTATTTTAGATATAGGAATTTCGTACTCTTTTGCCTTTAATATTTATAAACCACCGTACTCAATAAATAGGTTAGTTGCAAGCGCACAACCTATCGATCGTAGTATTTAGGTGTCGATCCGCAGGGAGATAGGGAAATACCAATTTTTAATAAAGAAAACTACTTCTAAATCTAAACAATGAAAGTAAAGTAAGGGGGGGGTTTGTTCTAAAATCCTAAGTTTGGGTTCAATACCCGGAAGAGAGGAGTTTCAAACAATAAATGTAAATAAAAATAAAAGAAAGAAAGACTTGGTTGTTTTCAAGTTTAAGGAGATCTAGGGGCATTCGGTCTACAATTCCTTGCTAATTCTATTTATTCGGTTTGTTTGAATTCATGTTTGATTTGATGAGGTTTCTAACCTATGTTAGCATTTGAAACAAATATTAATACATATACTGGATGGATTAATGTGCCTCGAATTCTAGGGCTGTCACTAATCTAGAGGGATATTTAATCACATGCTTCAAAGTATATATCGATATTTGTTCTAAGGTGTCCTAATTAGGTATTGACTTCACGGTTAAGTCCTTCACCAAACCCTAACCTTAATTTCTATAGTTCTGGATTGGATATCAAAGTACGGTCGCTTCTAATCCAAATCCTAAGGTATGTCTTTATGATTTCAATTAGTACTCTCATTACCTTGACCAATGCTAGAATTTAATAAACTTAAAGCGGAAAGACACGATCAACGCGATTTCAAGCTACTTCAATTCAATAAACCCTAACCAGGTGAACTAAAATTCAAGTACTAATGAAATTCATAAAGAATAAATCACAGAAATTAACAATCAAATCCGATAAAAACAATCATAATAAAAACAAATATCCGAATAAGCTAGAATTAAACAAGTTCATGCATTGACCTAAACCCCTAGAAAGAGAACTACTCTCTCTCTTGGATTGACCTAAACCCCTACAAAGATTGGCAAAAACAATAAGAAATGAAATAAAGAAATGATTACACCCTTTCTTAGATCAAAAACCTCGATCTTGCCGACTCCTTGCTTGAATCTTCTTCTTCTCCTTCCTTGAAAAGCTTTGGAACTTCGAGAATTTCTGCAGGATCTCTCTCTCTCAATTTGTGGAAAATGGATATGTAATAGTGGATGATGAGAGAGATGAAATTCTTCTTCTTTTATAGCCAAAGGCCTTGCCCAATTTAGAAGATAGAAGTGGAGTTAGTGGGTGCACTCCTCAGACTGCCATGTCTATTTTTGGCCTTCTAAAACGTGTCCCTGATGTTCCAGAAATAGAAAACCTCTTGAAAATGTGAATTTCTGGCTGTCTGCGAGTCCAGTGCGTCCGCACTGATGGTGAGTGCAGGTGATCTGGGTCGCACTGGCTCCAATTTCATTTTGGTTCCAAGTTTCCTTTTCTGGATTTTCTGCAAATTTTCTCTGAGTGCGTCCGCACTGGCCTTGGAAATTTCTATTTTCGGAAGAATCTGAAGATATCAAAAATCGGCTAAGTAGTGAGTGCGGATGACCCCACTCGCACTGGAGTTGATTGCGTCCGCACTGCGCTCGGACTTTTTGTCTGTGAAGTTCTGCGATGCTGGAAAATTGGCCAAGTACTGAGTGCGTCCGCACTGTCTGTAAGTGCGTCCGCACTGGGAGATTTTTCTTCATTTTGCACTATTTTCTGCATTGAAATACCGAGCGAACGCAGTAACTTGATTCTTGGTGTTTTCTATTCACTTTATATTCAAAATACAAGATATTTGGTGTTATTTTATGATAAAAACTAGATCGACGGTGTATATAATTTACACCTATCATACCGTAAAACAAAAATTTTACGTCTAACTTAAGCCGTGGATTAAAAGAAGTATGTCGGAAAGCCAAACGAAAGTTCCTTTTTCAGTCTTTTCCTTGACATAACCTTTTAATTCTTTGAGGATCTACTCCCCGATTGATTTCTAAAATAATATTTATTTAACATTTAAATAAATATAAATAACATTTATACCTTTTTCCAAATTCAAATTGGAATGCTGTATGGCTTAGTAGCTTAGCACCAGAAATCTAATACCTCTATCAGATGTCCACCAGGAACAATCAGAGAATCGGTATTTGGTTGTTGCGATAAATCTATACGACGTGTCGTACACGGTTATAAATTTAATATGTTTAGGCTTGTCATCTCTATGACATTTATTTATTAATTATAACATTTATAATAATCAAATAAATTAATTCTCTGATTACTTTCCTATTGGTGAAACCCGATAGGATCCGTGTTATGTTGACAATAGAATTAAAACTCCTTTTAATTCTATAAATCATAAGCGGCACCTGGTAGAATGCATTATGACTACTCAATTGACACAGATGATCTTGTACAATACAATATCACGATCCAGTAAACAATTTACTCGTTTAATTCTTATGTCTCATAGTATCAGATCAGTTTCAAGGTAGGTATGTGTCATCCTTGCAAACTAATCTTTTCTTGATCTTAAGTTAGATTATCAAATATGATTAACTCTTTAATCATATCGTGCACAGATAATCTTACTTTATCAAGGGGCCCAGTGACACTATAACTCGTATTATAAATACGAGGGACAATAGTACTTTTGGTAGACCATCACTTCCTCAGCATAAGTTATGTATACCGAAGAACTACCATTATAGCTACTTTTTACGGATAGCGTTAGGTAACAGTCACAGATACATT
>JAJGRW010000778.1:0-79271 GCA_025461045.1 Carex parvula
ATTTAGAGAGGAAAACAAGAGAAGCAGACAAAGTTCATATTATCTATAGAAAAGGAAGATACAGAATGTCTATTATCTAACTGCTATATAAAGCAGAATAGATCCGACCCCTGAAGAGTTACACCCCTTCACTTAACAAACAGTTACAAAATAAGAGTGCACTAAATTAGCATTTTTAAATAACCATAAGACAACCCTAATAAAAGTACATATTTACTCACAGCCCCTTCACTCATTTCTCTAATAACTAGAAATTATCTAAGTTTGAATCATTTATTCAACACCCCCTCTTGAGTTCAAACTTGGGTACTCCTATCTTCCTGCGCATAGCTAGAAAATCAAGCCTGCTGGTAGCGCCTTGGTCAGAATATCAGCCTTTCTGGTCTGCAGTGGGCACATATTCCAATTCAATAGTGTTATTTGTTACTAACTCCCTGATGAATGAAGTTTAATATCAATGTGCTTTGATCTACCGTGATACATCGGATTTTTGCACATAGCTATTGTTGATTTGTTGTCGCATTTAATCACTACTGATCCTTCCCTGTCGCTTCCCAACATCTTTCAAAATTCTACTGAGCCATACCCCTTGACACGCTGCTGTACATACTGCTACATACTCCGCTTCGGTTGAGGAAAGTGCTACTGTTGGCTGTTTCTTTGATTTCCAGCTGACCGGACTTAACCCCAACAGAACAAGTAACCAGATGTACTCTTCATATCTTCATAACACCCTGCCCAATCACTGTCACTGTACCCAGACAAATTTCCTGTACTCTTTCTATCGTACCACATCCCATACTCAGTTGTTCCAGAAATGTACCTCAGAATTCTTTTTGCTGCTCCCATATGGTGTTTGTTGGATTGTGCATAAATCTCGATACAACTCCAACTGAAAATGAAATATCAGGTCTTGTGTGAGTAAGATAAATTAAACCACCCACCATACTTCTGTATCTCACACCATCAGCTGATGCACTTCCATCCTCCTTGACTAATTTTTCTTTTGCGTTCATGGGTGTACTCATTGCCTGACAGTTCTCCATCTGGAATCTTCTTAAAAGGTCACAGGCATATTTCTTTTGTGATACAAAAATGCCTTGTCATCTTGAATCACTTCCAAACCCAAGAAATATTTCATCCTTCCTAAGTCAGTCATTTCAAACTTCTTTTTCATACTCTCTTTAAACTGATCAATTAAACTCTGATTTGTTCCCATGTAGATCATGTCATCCACATAGAGACACACAATCAGCAGTTCATTTCCACCATTTTTCTTTATGTAAAGATTAGGTTCACTACTGCTTCTTTCAAAACCAGTTTCAAGAAAGTGACTATCAATTTTACTGTACCATGCTCGTGGTGCCTGTTTTAATCCATACAGAGCCTTATCCAATTTGTATACATGCTCCTTTTTTCCCCGTGAACTTCAAACCCCTTTGGCTGCTCTATGTAAACATCCTCCTTCAATTCCCCATTTAAGAAGGCTGATTTACATCAAATTGATACACTGTCAGTTTTAAATGTGCTGCAATTGCTAAAAGAGTTCTTATGGTTTCAAACCGTGCCACAGGAGAAAATGTCTCATCAAAATCAACTCCCTGCTCTTGAGTGTACCCTCGCACCACAAGTCTAGCCTTATGCTTCAGTATTTCACCCTCTGGTCCTACTTTAGTTTTGTATACCCATTTCACCCCAATTACATTTTTCCCTTCCGGTAATCTTACCAATCTCCAAGTTTTGTTCTTCTCTATTGCTGCAATCTCATCCTTCATAGCTACTTTCCACTCATCCTTCATATCTGCTTCTTCAAAACATGTCGGATCAGCCACTAACATTACTTGCGTTGATTCATACAAGTCTTTTAGTGCTTTTGTCTTCCTGTTTGTGAGCTGCACATCTCTTCCCCTCCTGGTATAAGTTTTTAGAGGAGTTTCGACAGCCTCATTTCTATCCGAACTCTCCTCCTCTTCACTTCTATCACTTTCATCTTCTATTAACTCACTGTCAGTCACTATAACAGTTTCTTTTTCAGTAGCTACCGCTTCTTTCTTCTCATCAAAATCCCAACATGACCCTTCATTAAAAACAACATTTCTATTCACTGTAACCTTTCCACTTACAGGATCATATAATCTGTACCCTTTTGACTGCTCACTGTACCCAATAAAGATTTGTTTTAGAGTTTTGTCATCAAGTTTACTTCTCATGTGATCATCAATGAACCCATAAGCTATACAACCGAATACTCTAAAATAACTTACATCGGGTTTCTTTCCAGACCAGGCTTCCAATGGAGTGACTTCACTCACTGCCTTGGTTGGTGATCGGTTCAGTATATGAACCGCTGTTCCTACAGCTTCAGCCCAAAATTGATTAGGCAGCTTCTTGTGTTTCATCAAACTCCTTCCCATTTCAACTACTGTTCTATTCTTCCTTTCTGCTACACCGTTTTGTTGCGGTGTATACGGTGTGGTCAGCTCACGGTGTATTCCTTCTACTTCACAAAATTCATTGAACTCTCTTGAGGTAAACTCCCCTCCCCTATCCGATCTTAGAATTTTTATACTGCTGCCTGATTGTTTTTCAACCAACGCTTTAAACTTCTTGAACACATTGAATGTTTCAGATTTGGCCTTAAGAAAATAAATCCAACTTCTCCTACTAAAATCATCAGTGAACAATAAGAAGTACTTACTGCCACCTAAAGATGTAGTCTTCATTGGCCCGCATAAATCGGTATGCACAACCTCAAGAATGTTCTCAGTCTTTCTACTTTGATTCTTTGGAAATGATATTCTGGATTGTTTTCCATACACACATCCCTCACAAAATTCTACTTCATCAATCGCAGGTATACCATAGACCATCTCTTTATGACCCAATAACTTCAAACTTGACTCATTTAAATGCCCATATCTCTGATGCCATAGGTCAGAGATCTTCGTCCCCTTTGCAATTAATGCCCGATCCATCACAGTGGTCATTTCTAGAGGAAACAATTTGTTTGCAGCCATTTCTACTTTTACAACTAACTGGTCACTTGTCTTCTCTTTTATGGTACAGGTTTTACCATCAAATACAACTAAATAACCGTTATCAGTCAATTGCCCAATACTCAACAAGTTTTGCGACAACTTCGGAATGAATACACGTTTTGAAGATTTTTCATACCGGTTGCTGTAAGAACAGATACTGTCCCTTTACCTTCTACTTGAATCATCTTATTATCTCCGAGTTTCACTTGATGCTTAAAAGATTCATCAAGAGTGACAAACTGCTCCTTATGCCCTGTCATGTGATTTGAGCATCCGCTGTCCAGAAACCAAATTGTGCTTGGATCAATTTTGTGATTGGTGTATGCCATGAAAAGTGCATCATCTGTCTCCTCATACTCCTCTTCATTCTCCTGGGCGAAACTTGCCTGACCTTCTTCTCTTCTTTTGGTGTAACACTGAGATTGTAGATGTCCCAGTTTGTTACAATAATAGCAACGCACCACCCGTTTATTTGGCTCTTGACATTCAGATTTGTAATGTCCCATCTTATTGCAGTTATAACATCTAACTCCTTTCTTAAACTCATCGGATGAGTCACAATCTGACGAATCAATATTCCTTCCCCCTCTGGAATTCGATTCTCCAGTGGTGCTTCCCCCTCTCGAACTTGATCCCCTGCCTCTTCTCCCTCTAGCGGAACTACCCCTGCTTCTTCCTCTTCCTCTCACAACTTCTCCTCTTACATAAAAGGCTTGTTCTCCAACCGATTCTTCCCTTTTCTTTAATCTAGATTCATGTGTCTGTAGAGATCCAGTAAGTTCAGCAAATGAATAATTTGCTAAATCTTTGGATTCCTCAATCGCAGCGACAACATGATCAAAATCAGGATTTAGACTTCTCAACACTTTGGAAACCACCGTCTGATCTGACACCGTATCACCGTATACCTTCATTTGATTCACCACATCCTGCACCTTTGTAAGAAAAGTTTGGATGTTCTCTTCAGGCTTCATCTGCAGTGTCTCAAAATCCCTTCTCAATCCCTGAAGTTTCATCCCCTTTACCCGAGTGTTCCCTTCAAACGAAGTAGACAGATTCGTCCAGGCTTCTTTAGCATTTTCTGCTGCTGCGATTTTGGGAAAGACTGCATCGCTAACACCTTGTTGAATAAAGCACATCGCCCTTGAATCCTTTTTAACACTTTCTGGATCAGTTCCCGTCAAACCCGGATCAATCATGTCCCATAACCCATGAGACTTAAGCAGCGTTTTCATCTTGATACACCAGAAATTGTAATTCTCTCCATCAAATTGAGGAATGATAGATTGATTCATGGCTCTGATACCAGTATGTTGGAATATTTAGAGAGGAAAACAAGAGAAGCAGACAAAGTTCAATATTATCTATAGAAAAGGAAGATACAGAATGTCTATTATCTAACTGCTATATAAAGCAGAATAGATCCGACCCCTGAAGAGTTACACCCCTTCACTTAACAAACAGTTACAAAATAGAGTGCACCTAAATTAGCATTTAAATAACCAAAGACAACCCTAATAAAAGTAAATTTACTCACAGCCCTTCACTCATTTCTCTAATAACAGAAATTATCTAAGTTTGAATCATTTATTCAACAAAAACTATAGCTTGGTTAAAGGATATAACGGACCTTGAAGGAAATCTCTCTATTTATGGAATGAGTAATTTAAAAGATGCCCAGTGTGCTAACATGGGAAATAAATGCAAACTTGAAAGTTTGATCTTAAGGTGGGATAATGATTTCGGGTTAAATTTTTACCCTGAGGAACCAGATCTGATATTAAACCTCAAACCAGAAGCTTGTGAGGACAAGTGGGTTGGTGTCCATGATGCAGCTTTTTCTTGGTTAGAATCCCTCCAGCCACATCCTAACCTCAAAAAACTCCAACTAAGATATTATCCTTCTGCCACAGTACCAAGATGGATGAGTGATCCATCTTCCTTGCAGTCAATACGGAAAATCCAGTTACTTTCTTGTATCAATATTGAATCTCTTCCATTCCGCAATCTTCACACTCTCAAGCACCTCTGCATTGCTGAATGTTATAGTATCCGAGTTCTGCAGCTAGAGCAGCTGCCCTCCCAGCTTGAGGAATTGCAAATTGTAGGTTGTCGCCACCTGGAGTTGATTACCGGACTAGGGAATCTGAAAATGTTGGCTACACTGTATATTTTCTGTTGTTTTCTCCTGAAATCAATAACGATGGATGGACTGCAGTTGATGGAATCTACCGAGTCAAATGGTGATTCCTCTCATGAAAAGTCATATATCGGCAGACAGAGCATTTCATCACTTACAAGTTTGAAAATCCTTAACTGTGGATTGCTTCATGTTCTTCCAGATGGGTTGATTCCATCTGGGTCTTGCTATGTGCGTGTTCTTAACTGCAGCTGCCCTGACATTGAAATTGGGGATCTACAATTAATCGAATAAGGTTCGTAATTTAATTATTATTTGAATATTGTAGATTTTACACAAATGAACTTTTTAACTTTTTGAAGTCATATGCCTTGGTAGGATTTGCTGACTGACTAAACAGCTACAGTTTGACAAATGAATATTTAATTTTTTTTAGTATTTATTTGTTGCTGCTAAATAAGCTATTGTCCAATTATTTTGTAATAGGAGTCCCTACTTTCTGAAGATCTTTCGGAAGATGACTTCTAATAGGAGTCCCTATTTTGACTCTGGATAGAAATGAATTTACCATTCAATTTATTATACGATTTGTAATAATTGGTAAGAATTTACTTTGCTTGTGGGAACTCATTTTCATTGATTTTGTATTTTTTTGAATACTTTTTCTTCTTCAATTCTTCTCCTCTTAAGAATGATTAAGCCAAGAGTCAATTTTTATCCTTAGCCACTTTTTGCTGGTTGTCTAGATCTCCCTTGTTTTTTTTTTTTCTCTTTCTCTGCTTTTCGGCTTTTTTATAAGGCCTTGTTTTTCTTTTCTTTTCTAGGCATAATACCCATGATTAGATAGATGAACTACAGAATATCAACCGAAATTTTTATTAATAGAAAATAAAATAAATAAATATCGACATTGAAGAACGATTTGGCGAAAATTCGAGATCTAACAAAGACGTTATGGTCCATAACGTTCATGGGACGTTATGGACCATCACGGCCAGATTAGCACCTAACTACCTGCGTTAGTATAACAAAAATACGGGCCGTTATGGTCCATAACGACCAGGGACGCGCTAAAAAAAAAAAAAACCAGGCCGTTATGGTCCATAACGTCCAGCTACAGTGATTTTTTTTTCAAAAAATCGCAAACTAAAGCAAACAAGCAAAAAAAAAAAAACACTGTAGCTGAACGTTATGGACCATAATGTCCAGCTACAGTATTTTTTGTTTATTTTTATGATTTAGGATGAAAAAATTAAGTTATTATTATCGATACTTGTAGGTCTTCTTCACTCTCAATCGTGGACGTGCATGTTGGTACTTAGTTAGATGTGCTCAATTTCATTAGGAAAGAGGTTCAAATACTGGACTCAAATAAAACTTTCTTACCCTACAAATTTATGACGATCTGGTAAGTGCTTCTTTACTAGTGATTTTTGTTAAAAAATAATGAAAATCACAATTGTATCTACTCAATTTCAAATAGTCAAACTTGGAGTCTTTTACTATTAACAAATCTCTGGCAGCTGCAGCCATGATTTTCAGAAAATAAAAAATTTGGGGTCAAATGTTAAAAAAAAAAACGGAAACAGACTTCAGTTAATATTGAATTTCCGTAATTGAATTTATGTAAGAAATTAAGAATCCTTTGGCAGTGTACCAACATAAATTTGGGAACTGTCTCGACTGGATAACCTCACATTTTAGTGGTTTCCAGCAGTCTCCGTTCCCTCTCTAAATTCTGAATAATAAAACCCTACGTGGGGTGTTTATCGTTCAGTCCGGTTATAACTAAAATAAAATAGGTAAATTAAATTTTTATTCAGTTTTAAAAAATACAATCGAACCAACCGAATTAAAACCAAACTGAACAAACTGAACTAAACTTTGGTTTTGTTTAGTTGAACCGAAATAAGAGATTAATCATAAAAATAAAATTTTTTGAATTTTTTTAATTTTTTGAAGATGGATTTAAAAATTTTATATGATTCGGTCTGACCGGTTTTAAACCAAACCAAGTAATATATACTATGTCATAATTTTTTATTTTTTGTAAATGTTGGCTAGGATGGGAAACGAGTTTGAAATTTCCGTAGGATTAATCTAACTAGTTTAGAAATTTCTAAATCGAACTGATTCATTAGACCGAACTTTCTCGATCAGTTTTAATCCGATTAAATCGAACTTGATGAACAGTACCCCTAACCCTAGAGGGGAGGATGACATCGAGAAGAAGAGGGTTAAGATTTTAACAGAACAATTTTAACATCATACAACATACAAAAATTATGATTAAAACAACGATGCATATAGTTCGTGCACTGGAGGAAGTCAAAATTGCTCTGTAAAAACTTAAAATCTTTAGCCAAAAGAGGAGATGGGATATGAATTCGTATCCTCTTTAACTCAAATTTTGAGCTGTAAATCACAATTACAGTTTGTTTTTGAAGAATTTGGATCGTTTTTGTTTTCAAATTGGTCTGAATCAAAGCTGTCTGTTTTTAATTAATTTCTCATGTAAAATTTTAAAATAAGATGAACTTTTACAATTAATTTGATTAAAGGCAAAAGTTTAAATATTAAGTTATACAGATAATATTACCACATGAGATATATCGGACTCCATATCCACTGTAGATAAGGATAAAAAAGTAGAATTTGATCTTCAAATTTTTGTGCCCTGGACGTTATCAAGCCTTATCATTGTAGCTGAACGTTATGATCTCTAATTAACAAAAAACACTGTATTGGACGTTATGGTCCATAACGTCAGCTACAGTGTTTTTTTTTTTTTTTTGCTTGCTTGTTTGCGATTTTTTGAAAAAAAATCACTGTAGCTGGACATTATGGATCATAATGGCCTTGTTTTTTTTTTTTCTCAGCGCGTCCCTAGCCGTTATGGACCATAACGGCCCATATTTTTATTATACTAACGCAGGTAGTTAGGTGCTAATCTGGCCGTGATGGTCCATAACGTCTTTGTTATATCTCGAATTTCCGCCAAATCGTTCTTCAATGTCGATATTTATTTATTTTATTTTATATTAATAAAAATTTCGGGAATATCAATACTAGACTGGTTTATCAATGGTTAAGTACTGTATAAAAATATTTTAATACATTGTAATATTACAAGCAAATAGGTATGTTAGTTCAGTTAGCGTTAACGTTCAGCTTAAAATTATTGTTTCACAATTATTTGTTCCGACAAACTTCTTGTTTAGACTCTTTACAAGATTCATGAGTGATGAGGTGATCATGTGATAGCTGAATAAACATATCAAAATATTCATTGAATCTTTAATTAGTTTACTTTTCTTGTTTGTTTTAATCGTGGGAGAATCTTTTAGCAGAAAGTACCTCTCTCTGTTTCCTCTTGTGCGTACAACCCATAATATTAACGAAGCAAAAGTTGCTCTTTTTAAGTTTTTCTAGCTTTCTTTCAAGTAAAGATCATGAAATTATTTCAAATTAAAATTTGTGCGCCAAATCTTCTAAGAAAATTATCTTATAAAGAGCACTTCAATAATCTACATTCGAGTTTGCTACAACCTTGGGTACTTATTGGGTGACAAATCATTGTGAGTCCAACATCTTCCCACAATTTTTATTAATACCCTCATAAAAAAAATTGCAAATCTACCTTCTGCATTGAAATAATTTTATAAATACCCTAACCGCCACACGTTGGGGTAGTTTTTTTTTTTACATATATTTAGCTGACCGCCCACAGTGGAGCGGTTTGCTATAATTTTTTTTTTGAGATGTTTAGTGTGTTTAGAATTTGTCAATTTTTTTTAGAGATGTTTAGTGGGGCATTTATCAATTTTACGTTTCCAATTGGTGCCTGGCGGCTTTTCAAGTATTTGCATAATCACCATTGGATCTCTGCTGGATCCAATAAAGTATGCCAGTTGAATATTGCATGGATCCGGGTAATATATATAGTGTTGTTAGATTAATCCAACTTACCGTTTTACTTTGGATTTGTTGTGTGTTGTTCATTGGGAGGTGGTACTTGATGTTTCGGGCTATATTAGTATAGCTACACTGTTGCGTTATCTTTGCTTGTAATATGTGCCCTGAAAGATATTAAGTTGTTTAGAAAAATAATTTCTTGTGAAAACTGTCTATATGTAGGGTAATATTTTATCTAATATGTATAGTCTCATCTCAAGTGAGTGCTCTTCTGATGTTGTTAATTAGTTAAGTGCTAATATTTTATCTAATATTTATAGTAGTTTGTAGTAATACTCTTTATAAAAAATATATATGATGCTCCAGCATGGTATTCGGCTTATTATGTCTTGATGTGTCCGTTATTTATGAGACTCATATGGGCCTTTCACTAGTACAAAAAACCCCTACACCGATGCTTGAAAAACCCCTACACCGACGGTTATGGAGGCGCCAGTAAAGCCGGCGTAAGTACAAGTTACCTATACTGACGGGTAAAAACCAGTCAGTATAGGTGTTCAACACTGACGGTTTATAAAAAACTGTCAGTGTTGAACACCAACACTGACGCCTGAAAAACCGTCAGTGTTGGTGCTCAACACTGACGGTTTTAAAAGCGCACCAACACTGACGGTTTTTCAGGTATCAGTTTGGTGCTCAACACTGACACTTTAAAAACAGTCAGTGTAGGACCTAAAAACAGTCGGTGTTGGTATAAAATTTTTGGCATAATTCTGCTTGTATCGGGGCTAGCCTCCATATTTTTACTAGCCATATATTACCATTCAACATTCATTGACATTAAACAAAATATCATACAAATAATTTAGACAACATAAACAAAATTTACATAACCCATATTCATTCACAAATTCCATTAAACCAGTACATTGTTTAATTACATCAAGCACTCGTTGAAAATAAAGGCAAAATAAAACCAACATAATTAAACCACCTATTCTACCCAGATTAGCTAGCCAAAGTGTGGGCAATGCCTAGATTAATAGCTAGTAATTCAATCTACAATTTTTGAAGTCTAAAGTAAGAACTAGAGATAAGAAGCATAGACAATTTTTATTTGTATACCACTTCTAGTAGAGTACACCCTTCTCGAAGCCCTTGGATGTCTGAACCAAAGCCTATAGAGCCCCACCTCTATCTGAAAACCTACATAAAATAAAAACACCTTTCAAAATCTTCAACAGAAAAATGAGGTGTAGCTCAAATGTGATGTTTCCAATTGATTTTAACAATAATAGGTCTGGTCAGAATTCAATCAAATTACACTCTACATTTGGGCTATTAACTACGCGATTCGACTAAACACAGAATAGACTGCAACTCCGATTCTACCATGCAATTTTGTCTGTGGAAAAACAATACAATTAAAGAAACACTAATCTAACTATTTAACATTTATTTTCCTTCTGTTCAGTAACTACAAAAAGTTATACAAGAGTAAAATCTGTAACATCAGTGTAACTTGTCTGCTGATCCAGTTATGACAAGCTCATCCCGACCAACAAATTTCACACTCGTAATCTACACATGAGTTGATATAATCAAGTTATAAACGCAAAAAGAAAAAACGATGACCTACCACCTGACCTTTGAAGGATGTATGTCAATTGATAAAATGCCAGGCTTGTTCGTTTTGTGGAGGGGATGACTGGAAATCTGTGTGTAACTCTCCAGAGCATCTATCAGTGCCAATGTTGCAGGAATCTAAAAATAGAGGAACAAAAACAAAAAATGAAAAGCTTCAGGAGATCATCACAAAAACTAAGTAGTAAAAGTTTTAAAAAGAGGAACCATTACCTCACGCTGTTTAAATGAGATCTCTTGTAATAAGAACATGGATGATTCATGAAAAATTCAGTATTAAATTCAAGGTATAAAGAGCATAAATTCTGGTTATTTTCTGACAATTAGAGAGAAATTTTTTGGGAGAAAGGCTCAGTTATTATTTTACTTCAGCTTTTTCTAATATAAAGTTAAATCTTCAATTTAAATTAGATGATGCTTAGCCCAATTTGTTCTACTTGAATTGACTGTTCCAATTTCATAATTAGTTAAAATTTGACACTTATCAATAAATGCCAATGATTTTTTGTACAAGATATAATTAGTATAATTTTCTCTTAGTACTTGCTTTTCCAGGTCTCTCTCTTTCTCAATACTTGACAGCTGCTCTCTCTCTCTCAGGGTACATGACTAATTACACTAATCCTTCATATTTGTATAATAACTGGTCAAGTCAAAGAAGGTATTCAACTCATCATCTATACATGCTGAGCTCTAACTGAAAGTAACAGAATATTATCTTATCATGACTGTAAACATTCTTATTCTTCATTGTACCTGGTCTGTTTATTATATTAGTATGTTATGATGACAGTAAACGTTCTTATTCTCTATTGTACCTGGTCTGTTTGTTATATTGGTACGTACTTGTCCTGCCCTGAGCTACAAAGATAGTATAATAATTGATATCCTATTGCATGCAAAATTGAAAACCTCATATAATCTAATTGATGTTGTTGTTCTCAAATAAGCAAGCTCGAAAAGATAATCATCATCATCGAAACATGTTGTATTGCATTCAATGTGAACCAAAATAAACAGATGAATATAATTTTCTTGGCTAGGCATTATTACAAAGTACAAACACTTTACACTTACCATCATTTACTCCAGAAGGCGATATAGGAGCTGTCTTATAGAGTGGCCGTGTTATAGAGTGGGCATGCAGTCAATATGTCCTGAAATTTAATTTGAAATCAAAATTGTTGAATTATATAAACTGATACTAAATTGTTATACTTACACCCCTTTTATGGTGATTTGATTCGTCTGGTAATAATATAAATTATAGACTACAACTAATTGGCTTGAACCAGATACAAGAACAAAGGCCAAGCTGGTGATTTTTACTCATTTTAAATATAAAAATCCATTGACAAAATATTTTGTTGTCTATAATTGAAACAGGAACCGATTGAAATGAAAATTATAAACGAAAATTAAATAATAAGTTACGTTACAGTAAAAATCTGAGAGAGGCAAGAGGAGCAGGTAGAGGCATTGGTATCGCCACGGCAAAGAAGGAGACCTGACACCTGGTCTGGTACGGTGCCAAATCTACCAGCTGCGAACTCAGTACAAGTAGAGTTGGATTTGAGAGCGGAGAAAAGACTGTTGAGGTTGGACTGGTACGTGCTGTTGGCTGTGTAGTTGCCAGTAGAGGTGTTGATGCTGTCGCATTGGTAGTTGGAATAAGAGGTGACCGGTACAGGGAGGTACAAGAGGACGGGCACGAGAGCAGCGGGCTGGCGAGGCAGAGAAGGAGTCGGAGGTGGAGGCGAGAGACCAGTGGCAGGTGGGTTTGTGCTCGGAGAAGAGGAAAGAGGGAGAGAAGGACAGCGGCTCGGTTTGTGCTCGGAAAGAGAGAAAGCTTAAACGGAGGGCTGAGCTTGAGTGGTGGGTTCGAGCTGGGTGCAGTTGTGTGGATCGAACGGGGCAGTGACGCAGTGAACGGGGTAGCGGGGCAGTGAGTGGGGTAGCGGATGGTTAAAAGGAACGCGCAGCGGCGCAGTGAACGGGGCGAGAAAGGTCGGAGAGGGCGGAGGCAGGTCGGAGAAGTGGTTTATCGAAGTGTGAAGTGGGGCGATCGAAAGAAGAAGGAAATGAAATTGGGGCGGGGATTTATCGAAGTGAATTGAAATTGAGAAAACGAAATTTAGAATGGTTTGGCGGCTGATCGAAAGAGAAACCCGGGAAAGTAAAATTCAGACAAATAAAAACACCGACGGCTCCGAACTGTAGCTTTAAAAAAACAGTCAGTGAATGAAGCAGCACTGACGGCTCCGAAAATAAAATAAAAAACAGTCAGTATAGTATATCAACACTTATGGTTCTGAAATAAAAACGACCAGTATATGACCTCAACACTGACGGTTACCAATTAAAAACAGTCAGTGTAGTATATCAACACTGACGGTTCTGAAATAAAAACAGTCAGTAAAGATATCAACACTGACAGTTCGGGAATAAAAACAGTCAGTGAATCAAAAATTACAAAAAAATTGACAATAAAATCATCATAAAAGGAAGTTTGGAATCAGACCATTCATTTTCACGCAGGAAATTAACGGTCGATCTGCAGTGAAATCATTCCAAATCTTTACTAAATGATCAAGGGAGAATACTAAATGTAACCAACATAAAAGTACGGAAGTTTTATTATGTATGAGCTTCGATCCAACACAAAGTGTTTATGGGCATACGATGCTTTAATTTTTAGTTAACTAGATGGATGGGTAATTAAAAATAAATTTTGATCAAATTTGGATGCAAGACAATAAATGCAGTGCTCTTTAATTTAAACGGTTCTGATCGACCCACGGACGACATATTCTCGTGCATCTTCATTAACTCACGAAACAAGAGTTTATGTTTCATGTTCATGCATAGAAGATGTGAGTCATATATGCAACATGCATGTAATGCTATATAATTTAATGTGTCAAAATCATTTAATTAAGCAATAAATATGTTATAACATTAATTATTGCATAAATATTACTAATATAATTTTCATTACAAAATATTTTTCTAAAATTAAAGTCAAAATTTAATGTTAATTGCCTAAATTTCACTAATCACGTAAATTACTAATTATACTTATTAAATAAAATATGTTCATTCTAATAAACAAGCATTGCAATTTTTGGATGAAACAATTAATTAGTAATTTTTCAAACTATTCCTGATTTGCCGATTCAAAAACAACAACATATGAATTTAATATTTGCATATCATGTTTACATGAATGTGAGAATTTGAAGCCTGAATGAGAAGCTTATAAAAAAAACAGTAGAGAAGTCAAAACAGTAGAGAATATCATGTAGCTCTCCTATTTATTACTCAAAACTCAGAGAAAGAAATGAACAAAGCCAATCAAAGGAGAAGTCAAAACAGTAGAGAAATGCAAAAGGTAATTTTTTTTTTTTTTGCGAAATATCCAGTGCTGCATGAAGCCACTCTAACTTTAATCTAAAACCGCCACTCTTCACTGACGGTTCAATTAAATAACCGTCAGTGTAGGTAGCCAACACTGACGGTTTTCAAAACCGTCAGTGTAGTTACTCAACACTGACGGTTTTGATAACCGTCAGTGTAGGTATGCTACACTGACAGTTTTAAAAAACCGTCAGTGTTGAGTAACTACACTGACGGTTTTTCGAAACCGTCAGTGTAGGTAGCCAACACTGATGGTTTTCAAAACCGTCAGTGTAGGTATGCTACACTGATGGTTTTGATAACCGTCAGTGTTGAGTAACTACACTGACAGTTTCAAAAAACCGTCAATGTTGAGTAACTACACTGACGTTTCGAATAAAACCATCAGTGTATGTGCTCTTCACTGGCTGTTTTGTAAAACCGTCAGTACCTTTACACTGACTGTTGTTTAATTGAACCGTCAGTGAAGAATATGAGCAACACTGATGCTTCCGCTAATAAAACGTCACTATTGGTAAGTTGCTCAACACCGACTGTTTAGATAACAGAACCTTCGGTGATTGAGGGTCAGTGAAGGGCTTTTTTGTACTAGTGTTTTCAATGACATAGTTATTTGTGCTATTTAATTGCCGTGCAGGAATAATCTCTTTTAAATTAAAGGAGAAATGCTACTGTAGTGAAATAACTCGATCCGTTGCCATCTCTTTCTAAAATCAAATGAATTCGGCCTATATATATATATTGTTATGTCATCTCCATCTCTTATAGTCATGTGCTTGATGCTTACAGACGCTACGTCTCTTTCCCATGTTGTTCTAATTACCACTACATTGAGGGCTAATGATATTATTAAAAATATTAATAAAGTGAGAAAAAGTTGAGGTCCTGACAGTTTGATAAATCCAAGTGGTACAAATCCTTTGACATTTGAATGCATGGGGGCTTTTCAGAGGCAGACCCAGTAAGGCCAGAGGGCATTGCCCCCACTTAATTTCTAACTTTTATATAGAATTACAGGTCCGGACCAATTTTGCCTCTCTCCGAAAAGCCCAAAACCCAATCGCTCTCTTTCTCAGTTAATTTGCACTATCCAATAGAGACCCATTTAGTTGTTTATTTCCAAGTGCTATACCAAAATGTTCATAGTTAATTCTCAGAAGAAAAATATTTTGAATGGTCAGAAACCATGTCCCTCCGGGGTCCCAAGTTCACAAAATCAGAGTAAAATATAAAAGACATGACATACATAGTATCAGATTACATAACTGTTAAACGAATTCTTATCCTCCGCATTAACTCAAAAAAGAATCTTTTGAGTTAATATATTTGATTCATCCGACTTTTTGTAAGATTCGTGTAGAATACATCTACACTAATATTAAAGGGCCCCTTGAATTATAGGTTGTGACCGGATTGGCTCCGTTTAAAATCAGACGGCCGAGATGCGCTAACTCAAAAGACGTTTTTTTGAGTTAATTCAGACTATGAGGACTCCTGTTAAACCAACAATTGCCGCAAAAGAAAAGGCATTAACCCGATTAGAAAATTTAAATTGATTATTTTTGTTAAACTCTCAATTGTGGCAAATTGAAATCAAATTATAAAATTTTGTTATTTTTTATTAATTCATATGTTTGAACCTGTCACGACCCCGTCGCCGGGCCGGGGCACGCGACAAGAGAGGCACCCTCGCATCAATCCTTCGTCCCGTCAACCTACGTCGCAACCAAAAACACAAAGAAACAATACGGAATAAGCTACAAAGCTCAGTAAACGGTTATTTAACGACGCGCTTCTCTATAATTGGCTTAATTAAACAACCATTCAAAACAGACTGGAATAATCCACACAAATTCAAATCAAATTATGCCTGCATATTTAACGACGATAGCAACTGGGTCTAGGTTATCAGTAAAATAAGTCACACAGTATTTGGAAAGTCTCTCACAGACCATTCCCACATTCACAATACACACAATCTCATCAATTCACAATCAAATTCGAACCTCAGACCCGCTATCTCGTTAAATATGCCTCATAATCCAATATCCAATTCAAATATCCAATTCAACCAAACAAAACGAAAACACAGATTATAGAGAAGTCCGGTTACCTGATAACGATCAATCCAGAAATCCAAATCAAATTGAAATCAACAGTTCGGAATCAATACGACGTAGTCGGAATTCCAATCGGATATGAAATCAAATATTAATATATTTATCATAATATTTCCTTTATTTTTCTTTGGATTTTCTCTTTTCTTTTTCGTTTTCGGTTTTCACTTTTGCTTCCTCTCCATGAATCAAAACGAGAGAGAAAACCCACGGGTCAAAATTTGGGGGTTTGCATGAGAGCCACGCGGCAAAATGCCACGTTGGCATAATTCTCTTTTTTTTTCAAGCTTGAATATTTGCAATTTCAACCTTTAACTTTTCTAATATTTATAAATAAGTTCAATACCTATTAAAAAGAATTATAAAATTTACCGGGTGTTACAAATTCTCCCCCCTTAAAAAGAATTTTGTCCTTAAAATTCAAACGGATGATAGTTAGATTAATCGGGACATAATAGATGATAATTAAATCGAATTTATCAGATACAAATCAATCGGAGAAGATAATCAATTTGAACCGAACCAACTTACTTTTCATACATTCGTTTATTTTTGAATTCAATACATATATAAATTCATAATAGATAGATAAGTATACCAAATGATAATCAAACGATACTGCAAATGACAGATATAACGAAATCAATAATAAATCACAATTTTCATTAATTCCATTTTCGATAAAACTAAAAAAATTAGAGTCAAATATATCAGATGGATAAATTCAGTAATTATCAAATGGTACCACAAATAATAGAAATTTTGAAATTTGTAATCAAACGGGAATACTCAGACTTTTCAGATTAATCTCATAAACCAGACAGATCAAAATTCAAACGGAATATAGATAACAAATGAAACTTGGACCCAAACACAGTCCGAGGAACGAATGCTCTGATACCAAAATTGTCACGACCCCGCCGCCGGGCCGGGACACGCGACAAGAGAGGCACCCTCGCATCAATCCATTGTCCCGTCAACCTACGTCGCAAACACAAACACAAAGAAACAATACGGAATAAGCTACAAAGCTCAGTAACCAGTTATTTAACGATGCGCTTATCTATAATTGGCTTAATTAAACAACCATTCAAACAGACTGGATTAATCCACACAAATTAACATCAAATTTTGCCTGCATATTTAACAATGATAGCACCTGGGTCTAGATTATCAGTAAAACAAGTTACACAGTATTTGCAAAGTCTCTCACAGACCATTCCCGCATTCACAATATACACACAATCTCATCAGTTCACAACCAAATTCGAACCTCAGACCCGCTATCCCATTAAATATGCCTCATAATATAATATCCAATTCAATTATCCAATTCAACCAAACAAAACGAAAACACAGATTATAGAGAAGTCCGGTTACCTGATAGCGATCAATTCAGAAATTCAAATCAGATTGCAATCAACAGTTTATAACACTACAGCAAAATTAAGCATCAGCGACCGGTATCAGCGACCGATGCTTTCGCCGGTCGCTGATGCTTTTTTCCCCACCCAAAAATATGAAATCACAAAAGTTTAAGGCGACCAAATTTTCAGCGACCGGTTCAGCGACCACCTTTAACACCGGTCGCTGAAAGTTTTGATGAAAAAAAGCGCCAGACCCCAAAATATGCCCGCCACAACCCAAACCCTGCGCCGCCCCTCAACTTCTCTTTCTCTCTCTCCGCAACCTACGCACCAGGCGGCCCGCGGCTAGCTCCTTCTCCACCTCCTTCTCTCCAGGTGCGCGACTCCGGAGCGCACTCCTTCTCCGCCTCCTTCTCTCCAGGCGCGCAACTCCGGAGCGCACTCCTTCTCCGCCTCCTTCTCTCCAGGCGCGCGACTCCTAATCGATCCGCGACGCTCCTCTCTTCTGGCCGTGAGGCGAGGAGGTACCTTGGTGCCGGCCGATATCTTGCCTTTGTGATTCCTCCTTTCGGGTAATTAAAGCACATCCTTTTTATTTGATTTTTGTGAGAATGTGATTCGATTTAGGGAAAATTTGATCGTCTCACACGAGTTGTTGATTTTCTCGGTGAGACGGTGACATCGGGTTGTGCGGTTGCCTTTCTTGGGTTTTTGCTTGCGGGTGTGCCTCTGTGTCGATTTCTGTTTTCCTTTTCCTTGTATGCTGATTACTGGTACACCCCGACTTGCTTGATTTCTGGTGCCTTGGTATGCCTTGTGCCGGGCCCCTTTGATTCCCTTGTTCCTGTCGTTGTTGGTTTTCTGGTTCTGGCTTGTTTCTGGCTTTGCTGGTTTTTACTGGCACCATACCAGTTGCTGGTTTTCTGTCGTTGCTGGTTTTTCCTGTCGTTACCCCTTTTTCCTTGGTTTTTCTTGTGTGTGCCAAGCCTATTTGAACTGACAGGGACCAATTTGTAAAAATTTAAATATTGAGGGTTGATTTGCAAATGTTAGGTCGTGCAACTGATGCCCTTCAAGCCCTTCTAAAAGTAAGTTAGAATGAAATTTGTAGTTCTGTACAACCATTTATTTTAGGTAAGACAACAGTTTTTAAAATTTGCAGAAGATTTATAAAAGCATATTTGATTATCTACTGTTTTATGTTTTTTTGAATTAAACAGGGACAGCAGGTGTATGGAGGATATCAACAATTGAAGAAGCAGGGGGTTGGAAAGACCGTACCACTGTCGAAGATATGGATCTGGCTGTTCGGGTACAATTTTTATTTTATTTTGATAAAAAAAGTCCGTAGGCTATCACTTAACTCAAAATTTATAGTACCAGTACCAGTACCATACTGGTACTGATCTTCTTGTTTGACCCAACACTTTTAATACTCAACCCAAATCTGATAGGATATGTATACTTTGTTAAATGGTACTCAGCTTAATTTTTGTATTTGAGACCAAAAACTCCTCTTTACTAGTTACCAGGGTTATCTGATACTGATGAGCAACTAATTTTAGGGAGAGGTGGCCCAATCTGTCAATGAGCAGTGAGGCCTCAAAAAAGTGAATATGTTATCTACTTTTGTGGCTACAGCGAGGTACAAAGTTTATGTATCTCTGTATTTTTTAGTTTTAATTAGCTATTCCTGTACTCTTTGTTGTGTGTTGTGCAATTAGCTGGAATTAAGTTATGGCCTTCAATTTTTTGATAATTATGTTTATACCCCTGACAACCAAAGTTCAATGATTATAAAAAACTTTAAGCGTCATTTTGTTGCTTAATTTGAGCTGTCACCTCAGCCTTTTGTTTTCCCTTCTATTGTATATCTTTGCTGATTTACTAAGTTATTGCTGATTTACTAAGTTGGTCATTGTAGGATTGGTTAAATCACCTGTGTCAGCTACTCTAGCCACAAATTGGGTCTCTAGGCTTTTTGTTACTTGGAGCATTTTATACAACTATCCTGAGGTACGATTTCCTGTTAAAATCAAGCTAAGAAAAAAAAAATACAAACTCAATGATGAAATTCTCTTTTCTGATTGGCTTATGTACCTTTTGGTTGTATAGACAAGGACTCATGTTCTGGTTAACTTCTCCTTTGATTATTACTTTGCATCAATTGGTGTACTTGGAATCTATCTCCCAGGTTCGTTTCTAATATTGTATTTATATTTGATAGATAGAGTCTCCAGCTTTATCATGTTCTATTTTGTATTGTGATTCTTGCATTCTTTTATATTTATATAGGTGCCCGCACATGTACACGTATATGCTTGGGCAAAGAAAGAAGGATCTCTCCAAATTAAAGGCTGCATAAACATTATTTCATATAGTAACTTGGTTGTATGTGGACTTGATTAAAATTCGCATGTTTTAAGTCTTAGTAGGGAAATATTAATACTTGGAGTAAACTCGAAATCCCAAGGTTTGCTGTATTTGAGGAGAATTTGATGTCATTACAAATCTGTACTATTTTTAAGATAAATTAGAAGAGCATAAAAAACCTTAGCTAAGACTCAAAGCTGACTTCATAATTGAAAATTCGAATGAGATAATTAGCCAAAATATCAAACTTAAATGGTGCAAATTTAAATAATAAAAAATATTATAAAAACCTGATAGAAGACTTTCAGCGACCGGTATTAAGTATCAGCGACCGTTATATTTGGTCGCAGATACCTTTTGCTGACGTCAGAAAAAAAACAACAGCGACCAAAAAAAAGTGGTCGCAAAAACAGTATCAGCGACCGGGTGACGTCATTCAGCGATCGGTGACGTCATCAGAGGAGTATCAGCGACAAGGCTTACAGCGACCGGAGTTTCAGCGACCGTTTTTGACTTTCAGCGACCGGATCAAGTATCAGCAGCCGGCGACCACACTATCAGCGACCGGAATACCGGTCGCTGATAGTGCTTTTTGCTGTAGTGGAATCAATGCGACATAGTCGGAATTCCAATCGGATATGAAATCAAATATTAATATATTTATCATAATATGTCCTTTATTTTTCTTTGGATTTTCTCTTTTCTTTTTCATTTTCGGTTTTCACTTTTGCTTCTTCTCCATGAATCATAACGAGAGAGAAAACCCTTTTAAGGGTTACGGGTCAAAATTTGGGGGTTTGCATGAGAGCCACGCGGCAAAATGCCACGTTGACATAATTCTCTTTTTTTTTCAAGCTTGAATATTTGCAATTTCAACCTTTAACTTTTCTAATATTTATAAATAAGTTCAATACCTTTTAAAAAGAATTATAAAATTTACCGGGTGTTACAGAACCCGATAAGCTATTTGAACTCGATTGTTGTCCCACTCTAGCAGAGATTCTAGATCCGCTCCTGATGCTTTCTGTCAATTAAAAACAACATTTTGAATTTACAAAAAACTGGCATTAATCCGTTTTGGTATCTGCATAAACTAATTAAGTCAAAGTCAAGAGAGACAACAAATAAGAGAGATTCTTGAGTGAATCTTAACCTTAGGTGGGCCCGTTAATCCGTTTGGTTTCCAACATGAGACGGGTCCAGATGTCAAGTTCGAGACGACATTTACTATTTAAAAACCACTTTATTTGCTCTATTTTTATTAGATGGTTACTTTGGGTAGGATTGATTAATGTTACCAATAGCGAATAAGGGCCACTAAAAGCAGCTCAAATATTGAACGGGCATCATTCTTTTTGAGTTTTAATTTTTTTTGAAGTTGCACATCTGCTGGTTCCGTTGCGTACCAAATTTCTACGCATTGTCAAGTACTCCTTAATTTTGTTATTTTCTTCAATGGTTTCATTTTCTCTGTTGACCCACTAGTACAAAAAACCCCTTCACCGACCCTCCACCACCGACTGTTTTAATATGTAACAGTCGGTGTAGAGACTGCTGGTAAAATCGTAAATAAGAACAATATCAACACCGACTGTTCTCTTACAAAAAACCGTCAGTAAACCAACACTGACTGTTTTTTAAAAAAACAGTCGGTGTTGCTCATGCCCTACACCGACTGTTTTTTGTAAAAAACAGTCGGTGTTGACTAATTACCAACACCGACTGTTTTTTTAAAAAACAGTCGGTGTTGCTCATACCTACACCGACTGTTTTTTGTAAAAAACAGTCGGTGTTGAGCAAATACTAACACCGACTGTTTTTTACAAAAACAGTCGGTGTTGAGCTAACGAAAATAAGTTCTCGGTTTATAACTTTGGATCCGCCGCGAAATATTTCATTTCCCTCTTTTTGCCGAAAACCCTCTCAAAATTTGAGTTTCTCTCTTTCATCAGCCTCGCGATCTCCCAAACACCCCGCCGCCTTGCTGCCTCCGGCTCCGCCAAGCACCCGAGCACCCGAGTCGCCTTGCTGCCTCGCCCCGCCCCGCTACCTCGCCTTGCTGCCTCGCCAGTCGATGCTCAACAGCAAGCGACAAAAGATATGTCGAGAAACGAAGAGAAAGCGCAGTCGATGCTCAACAGCAAGCGCAAGCCTAAGGAGCGGCGCCCGCGCCCCTTCCTCGTTTCCCAGAGCCGTCCCCTCCCTGAGGCCGAAAGCTGTCGCTCCGAAATCCTTTCCGAAATCGGCGCTATGGTTGCTCATTTTCTCGTTAATTTAGTGTACTTTGTTTCTAGTCTTCTTCAAAATTGACATCTTTTGCTTGTTTCCAATGTTGCATATATAGTAGGTGTGCAGCAGCTAATAAACAAAACAAAACAAAATTGACTGTACAAACTGAAGTTGAGTTAAAAATACAAAATAAGCTATCTTGACGTTTCCAAATTGCCTAATAGGGGTTTCACATGCAAACTTGAGAGTCCCTATTTAAATTCATCAGTTTTGGTTTTATTTCATTTCTTTAATTTGGGGAAAATAAAATGGATAGAGTGCATGTGTATTATATATATTGTAATACAACTGGTATGGTGCATTATGTAAGAAATAGGAGCTCCATGGAAAATCCAATTGGTTTATGAATCCACTTGGGGTGCAATTTTAAATGCTCTTGTACACCATTTGTGTTTCTTAGGAAGAACGGTCAAAGAGAAGGGCATATGAAAAGCCTGCCGAAAAGGGAACTCAGCCTTTCAAGGTTCCAGTGTTAGTAAATACCCGTGTCACCCAGGCGTATCCTATTATAAAGCCTGTTGACAGATGTAAGCAATTCTACTTGAAGGAAGGGGTTAAGGTACTAACTATTCTTTTCTTCTCTTGGCTATTGTTTATAGTTTCATATTTGTTTTTTTGTGTTTTTTTTTTGGTACAAAACACATTATGTTTTTCCCTCTTTTGCTGACAAGGTACATGAATTATGTAATTGCAAAAAACATCTGAAAGAAAGTTTAAGCAAAATATTAAAGAATGACCATTTTGCCCTTGTATTTCTATTTACCAAATTAGTGAGAACCAAATTTGAACATACAAATTACAGTCACCAGTCAATACCAAATTCTTGCGTCTTTGGTAAGCACATTGAAAGAATAGTAAACTTCCACTCTTTTCTATTTATGTGTGTGCTGCTCAATGTTAACTTTTCAATCTGTTTTGTGAAGTTAACGTTTACTTTTCAAAAATGCTCATTCTTTGGGAATGAACTATGTTTTAGAGCAAAAACATTAAGATCTTTTTTTTTTTTTGGAGGGGTCTAATTCACTGCTGATCTTAAATTTGTCCTTTATCTTTCTAAATTAGGATTCCACAGTGACAATGGAGGTAGATAATGGCAGCAACTTGAGGTAAAAACTTATTTTTCTTCTTTTAAGATCCTTTTTTTACTTGTATATATTCACCTATATTAAAGGATTGTTACATTATTTTGTATGCAGCAATTTGGAGTCCCTTGAACAGACTTGCAAGGGAAGTGCGAACCAAGCATTTAAAACAACAGAGAAATGTATTGAAAGTGCTTTGCTTGATGTTGTGCAACTCCATCTAGAGATGAAAAACTGACGTCACCTGCTCATATTGATATGGTAAGGTTTTAGTGCACACACTTTATGAACTGTTCTATTTACTGGTGATGCACCACCAGCACTGTGATAGAGCATGGCTCTATCAAAAAGCTTGTGCAAACACAACAATGGCTGATACGGGTACCAAGTTGGTCTGGTCTCTGCTATGTACGCACTTGATCAGGGGCAGAGCCTGAAATCTTTTGAATGGGGGGAGGGGTGGGAGTCAAATATTAACATCAATACAAGATCATATCAATACAAGTTCATAACATCCAGTTTTTTGTAACAACTGAATTGGCTTGAAAAGTTCATACCTATTTTGAAAAGTTCATAACATCCAGTTTATTGGCTAAAGCTAAGATGCCGGACAAGCAAGAACATCTCTGCAATATCAGTCGAGCTCTGGCTGTTCTCGCTTCTGCTTCCGTAATTTCTTTCTGTTATTAATTGTCTATACCATCTTGATTTGTGATAAACTGGGAAGAAAAGATCTCAAAAAAAGAGAGAGGATTCAGAAATCCTAAGAAATAATAAAATTAGCCCCTTAGTAAAAAGGGCCTTGTACTTTGGGTAATAACTATGGTCTGTGCTTATGTGGTCAAACCAGTCAATGTTGTGACCAAACAATCAATACAACAACAGCAAGCTTTTGAGTAACATATTTGCATATACTTGACAACTTCTGTTTATTCGTTTGCAGTCTGTTAGCAAGGAGCGTCAGGAATTTTTAAGCCTTGTAAACAAGGAGGTAAAAGTAACTCAAGAACCCCTTTATTATTGATTGTTTTATATAATTGTGAATTTACCTGATGTAAAAACGGGAAAATACAGATTGAGTTATACAATGAGATGCTTGAAAAGAAAGGAACTGAAGGTGAAGAAGAAGCAAAGAGAGCATACATAGCTGCACGTGAAGTTGCTGACCATGCGGCTGAAGCAGCTGGCGATAAGGTTTCATCTGCTCTTATAGGAAAGGTTCGTCTTTCTATCTCTTTGATGCATGTATATTATTTATTACGAAGAATGATAATTGCAGACTCTTAGTGATAATGTCAAACCAAAAGCAGCTCTGTCAAATGTCTATTGTAGCATATCCATTGATGCTATCTGAAATCAGAATTTAATGTCAAAAATCTACAACTCAATGACATACAACAACTTGGTACATAATATAGAAGGTGCATTAGAATCAAGAGTTGTTGACTTGGAAAAATGGTTTTGTTGTTATTGCATTATCAAAATCATGCCGGCGAGAATCATGTACCTTGTTAAAATTATGGTCATTATTGTGGTACAATTTCAGGTTGATGCTATGCTGCAAGAACTTGAGCAGGAGATATGTTTTTTTACACAGAAGTATATCAAAAAGAAGAAGATATGTTTTTTAGTTAATGTTGATTATTTTAGTTAATGTTGATATTCTTGCAGTTGATATTCTATGTAACTGAAGACTGACCATTTTCATTGTATATTTGGTCTGAAGGAATTGTTGTGTCTGCAAGATTTTATAATCTCAACTCTAGTAGTAGTTTTGCTAATTAATGAACAAGAAAATATAATATCAAGCATTGGTTATTGAGTAATTAAAATGTAAGATGACCCAAATTTTGGCTTGTCAGTTGTCACGTCTACAGCTGCAAAAAAAAAAAAAAAAAAAAAAAAAAAAAAAAAAATTTCGGTGCTGGGACTTATACCGACGGTTTTTTCAAAAAAACAGTCGGTGTTGGGTGCCTACACCGACTGTTATTCACCCGTCAGTAAAGATTTATCTATACCGTCGCCGCCATCACCGACGCCTCAGTAACAGTCGGTGAAAGGGTTTTTTAACAGTCGGTGAAGGGGTTTTTTGTACTAGTGACCTCTGGTCAAAGTGAAGTTTCAGTAAATTGTCCTTCTCTCAATATATCAACAAGTTTATTGTGGCTTAATTAACAACAATATTTTAGATAGTTGGATTAGTGGACTCACGTCGTTGCTCAGTAGAATCAATTAGCAGAGATTGGTCTGCGTTTTTTCTCAAAAATTAGTCTAAGAATCTGAGCCTTAGAGTATGAGCATTTTTTTCCCTCAATTATATATCATAGCTCAGTAGAATCAATTAGCAGATAGGGGTCAACTTTGGAAAAAATATTGGATGAAGCCAAAAGTTAATATGTGAATTTGTTTTTACATCGAAAATTAAGAAACAGGGGAACAGACCATTATAGAAATTACTTTTAAGTAATTTTACTATTTCAAAATTCTCTGTGTTATAGAGAATCATTGACATAACAATTATTTACTTTAACCAAAATAATTAATTAAGGATAACATAATTAGGATCAAGTGGGGCTGCCTGACCACTCTCCATGTTACTGCATGAGAGTAATGTAGATGGCATTGGAAGATTTATTTAGGTGAATTTACACCAGTTTTTGGCACAATTCTATACGATTCTATTAATTAATTGCACACTTTACAATATTAATATATTAAATCCTCTCCTTATTAGGGATTAATTTCCACCAATCACATATATAAATCTCACTTTTTATTTATACATGTATACATAAATACTTTGTTCGATTCTTCTTACTCCAACTCTTTCATGTAACCAGGAATCATCCATCTACAGGTTTGCTTGAAGAGGACGATAAATACCACAACTTATACATCTTACATATTGTTTAAACACATACATAAATACTTTGTTGCACTATTCTTGGTCTGATTCTTTCATTTACCAGGAATCATTTCTCTATGGCTTTGCTTCTAGAGGAGGATCACCAGGTCGACAATAATACCGCTGATTGCAGGGTCGTCGAGTGTAAGGGTTGCCTCTGTTTTCGGCTTTTTGTTAAGGCCTTGAGTTTTCTTTTCTTTTCTAGGCATAATACCCTTGATTAGATAGATGAACTACAGAATATCAATACTAGACTGGTTTATATCCATTGGTTAAGTACTGTATAAAAATATTTTATACAGTACCACTTAGCATAGCGTATGTTAGTTCAGTTAATGTTCAGTTAATAGGTATGTTAGTTCAGTTAATGTTCAGCTATCTCTATAACATGAATCGATTCTAGTACCAAATTATTCAATGTTCAGTTAATAAGTACCTCTCTCTGTTTCCTCTTGTGCGTACAACCTATAATATTAACGAATCAAAAGTTCCTCTTTTTAAGTTTTTCTAGCTTTCTTTCAAGTAAAGATCATGAAATTATTTCAAATTAAAATTTGTTTGTTTTAATACATTACATTTACCCTCTGACTTCAATTTTCTGATGTATCCCTCTGACTTCAATTTGTTTGTTTGTTTTAAATTGATTATTTATGTTAAAGTCTCAATTGAGACAAATTTAAATCAAATTATAAATTTTTGTTATTTTTTATTAGCCTACTCCTGTTTCAGCTCAGAACAGATCTTCTGTGATTTAAACTCCAGAAATGGAACATGTTGCGGGTGAAATGTAGAGAGAAACCGGGTCAAAAAATTCATCACTACATACATCCTGTACAATACCGTCATAGGAAACTAAAAAAGGAGTTGAGAGAATTAGTGGGCCCCATGTGCTTTCTGCACTCCTACAACAACGTCACACGTTACAGGGATCAGTTGTGGCTGCATTTCTACAACTATTCGCGTTGAAATTGATATTTAGTTGATTCCTCATCCGCAACACAATAAAAATGCAGCTTTAGTGGCAAAATACTTGCAATAAGTTTTAAGTGCAAAAAAGTAAGAGAAAAGGTTTTGGTACCCAACCTTCTTTCCCCGGTTTGTCCCCAAACTGATCCGATCAGCTTTAAAACCACTTTTAAATCACATTTTAACGGTATCTAACCATAACTTTCTAAATCAATCTGCTCTCTCTCTCTCCCATTTAAATCTTTAATAAAAAAGAAATTTTCTATATCTACTCTCTCCCTTCCAGTCCACCATGGTGGATCTGAGAATCGACTCTCACCATCTCCGGTCAGAGGTCCTCTCGCCACTCTCACCTCTTCTCGCTCCTCTCCCTTCGTCAAGCCTCCACCTCCCTCTAGCTAGTCCCTTCATCTCACCACTGCACCACACCCTCCTCCTTACTGTCGACTCCACGGTCTCAGACTTGGGCGGAGTAGCTGGTCGCCTCGTTCATCGACCGCGCTTCGTAGCCGATCTCCTCCAACAACACCGTGCATCGACCATATTACTAGAGTACTGGACCAGATCGGGAGTTGCAAGCACGATTACCTTGGTGAACTGGATACCGTAAAGGTATACTCCTTGAGCAAGCAAGAGTTGATCAATCAGATCTAAAGAAACATATCTAAAGAAACAGCCGATCTAAAGAAAGTCGATCTAAAGATTTCTGCTCACAACCTTGATTCTATCATATTCGAAACAGATCTAAAGAAAAGTCGATCAATCACAAACGAACTATAAGGAAGAATCGGTGTTCTTTTCTCGCTTCACCAAGTCTCTTCCGATCAACTAGATGTAGCCTTACTTGTGATTTAAACCAATTGTGAGCGACATAACCTTCTCCTCAAGCACCCAGCCGCGTACAATCAGGTAATAAGTTTATAATTTCTGATTATTTGATCAAATTATTTCCACCTTAGTGGCACCAGCTATTGAATGGGCTCTACGTACTTAACCATTTATGTGATTTAACTTGATATAGGGCCTATCTTTCTTTGGAATTTCGATTGTTAAATCGACCATGAAATCAAACCCCTTGTCTTGTGTAATTTTTGTTAAAGGAATGCTTGCAAAATCCATCTGCTTTTGGATTCTTTTTCTTATCTCGTTGTGCATACAAGGTGTTTGTTGAAATGCCCCGCACAAATTAGATTATGAACTTAACTATCTTTCTTTGGAATTTCGGTTGTTAAATCGACCATGAAATCAACCCCTTGTCTTGTGTAATTTTTGTTAAAGGAATGCTTGCAAAATCCATCTGCTTTTGGATTTTTTTTCTTATCTCGTTGTGCATACAAGGTGTTTGTTGAAATGCCCCGTACAAATTAGATTACGAATTTTTCAATGTACAACTGATGGCGGCAACTTTACAAAGCGGCATTAGGATATTTGAGATAGAGTAATAGGGGCCGACAGAGTTTCGTCACTGACAAGCATTTTGAATTTAGTACTTTTTAAGTCATTCAATCTCTAATCATTTCAAAAATCATGTTATTTAGTTCTCAATTTATTTGAGAGTATGGAAAGAATCAACCAACCTCTGGATTTAATTGAGGCTAAAAGTCTGGTACTTTCGGATATAAACTCAGTTACAACTTCAGCTAGCACATGGAAACTTTCGGATATAAATCTGGTACTTTCGGATATAAAATCTGGTACCATGTTACTGACTTCGACTTTTTCTTAGGCCACAATTTGGTGCTTAAGTATATGTAAAGCAACTCAATTATTAAGCAGAGGAAATAACAAGGGATCAACTTGGAGTAAACAAAATTCTGAATTTTTGCAGTAGGGTTTAGACTTTAGATACACTTTAGAGTTTGTACAATGTTATACATTTTTGTATGAACAATGGTGGGGCAATTGAGTCTTTAGACCTTTCACTCGGATGATCAGTGAGTTTGTCCTTAAAGTATTGACTGTGTTGAATGTTTTAATTTTTTTACGCACATAAACTAAATTTGTTGTTGGTAGTTGACAATTGCATGTTGTTGTATGTATGCTTTATGTGATGGTAAATCTTTGTGCTTGGAATTGAAGGGAATTAAAAAAATAATGGGTTTATGCATATAATTGTATGTTTTGATTTATTTGAGAAATCTTTGTATGTTTTGACAATTGCATGTTGGTAGGAAGAGTTTGAGGACAATCCAATTAAGGAAAGTGAATTTGCAGCTTTTATGCAATAGTTTTCATTCAATTTATTTTACATATCATGGATTGAATTTGCAGCTTGTTGAGATGTTCTTAAATGTACAATATTTTACATGAAATGCTTAACAATTTTATAGGATATATCAGTTATTTCACAGGTTTCATGCAATAGTTTTATAGGATTGACTTTGCAGTTTGTTGAGATGTTCTTAAATATAAAATATTTCACATGATCTACTTAATAATTTTATAGGATACAACAATTAAGTTTTATGCAAAAGTTTTCATTCTATTTATTTACATATCATATATTGACTTTACAGTTTTTTGAGATGCTCTTAAATATAAAATATTTTACATGATCTACTTAACAGTTATAGGATACAACAGTTATTTTACAGGTTTTATACAATGGTTTTCATTATATTTATTTTACATATCATGGATTGATTTTGCAGGCTTGGAGTATCACTGGCATACCATCAGTTGGATTAAATAATTTCTTTCCTGGAGGACTTATGAGTGTTTGTTTTAAAAAATTTCTATTCAACCTTTTATGGGATTGTTCAACTAGTTTTTCAGAATTTTGCCAATTATTTATAGGATTAGAACTTGAAATGCATTAAACTATTACATGATCTATATAACAGTTTTATAGAATATATCAGTTATTTTATAGATTTTATGCAATAATTTTATAGGATGTATGAGTTATTTTACATGTTTCATTCAATAGTTTTTCAGGTTTCATGCAATAGTTTTATAGGATATATCAGTTATTTTACATGTTTTATGCAATAGTTTTGTATGATGTATCAGTTATTTTATAGCTTTAATGCAATAGTTTTTCAGGTTTCATGTAAAAATTTTATAGGATGTATCAGTTATTTTACATGTTTTATGCAATAATTTTATAGGATGTATCAGTTATTTTACATGTTTTATACAATTTACAGTATGGATATATATAAACTATATGGTTATATAAGTTTATAACATGATGTAATTTATAGGATACATATAGCAATTTTACAGGATATGTGCAACAATTTACATGATTCACTTTTGTTAATCATAGTTGGAGGATTTGTTTAATAGTTGTACTCATAAACAGCATTAGACAGTGCATTTATCTAGTAAGTTTACAATATTGATGCAGTTTATTACAGGAAGTATTAGTCAGGTGTAAATGTTATGTGTTAGACAATTTTTACTATGATTCATTTGGGTTACAGTATTCACTTTAATTTACAGCATATGTGCAATTTTACAGGATACATATAACAATTTTACATGATACATATGACAATTTTACAGGGTATAGATAACAATTATTAATATTTATATATGGATCTATATCATGTAAAATAAGCATTCAATGCTGTCAAATTAGCATATGCAAATTATGTATTAGACAGTTTTTACTGTGATTCACTTTGGTTACAGTATTCACTTTTAGTTTTTACTGTGATTCACTTTTAGTTTACAGCTTATGTGCAATTTTACATGATAAATTTTACATGATACATTTATAATTTTGCAGGATACATATAACAATTTTACAGTATGTTGCTTTGATTGTTTGCATCTGCTAATGGTTCATAACTTCAATTTTAACCTTGCTTATTTTTTTTTTTTTTGTAGGATGATATATCGAAAGAACGTGTGGTTCTAGCAATTAAACTTCTCACTCATCCGAATAATGTGCACCAGAGGGTTATGAAGTGAATAAGCCATGTTTGTATTGATGTATAGCCATGTTTTTTTTATTGAAGTTTTGTTTGTACTTGTGAACAATTATCAGTGGTAACAGTTATGGGTGGTGACAACTTACAGTTGTTGGTTATAGTTGATGGTTTTGAACAGTTAATTTTGTAATTAATGAAATTTTTATAACTTGTATATGTTATTTGGATACCATTTTACAGTATTGAAGTTTTGCTGTAAACATATGTCAGTTTTATAGTTTGCATCTGCTAATTTTACAGTATGTAAGTCTTATTTTACATGATATAGATCGATATACAAATATTAATAATTGAAGAAAAAAAATTACGTAAAAAAGAAAAATACGAAAAAAAAAAATTTAATTTTAATATCGAAAAAAAATTAATTTTGATGCAAAAAAATTAATTTTGATGCAAAAAAATTAATTTTGCACAATTTTAGATGTTATTTGTAAATAACTACAAGTTTGAAAAGTGGCTTGTTTTTTCAACCTTCTAGAAGCCGTCAGTTTTTCAAGTACAGCCGGAAGTACAGTGTTTTTGCAAGTTGCTAACTGTTTGCAACTAACTTGGGGACCACTTCCAACTAACTTTGATTGTTAGACTTTTAAACTTCTTACTATACATGATTTGTTGTTGAAGTTACAGTATTGGTTATAGAGTTTTACAGTATTTGCGCAAGTCAAATGACAGTTTTTTTGAGGAAAAACTGGAGATAGAAGCTTGGGGACAATTAGTCGGATCCAAAAAGTAAAAGGTATGCACTTCTTCACAAAGCCCTTTAAATTATATAAATTGTAATATTAGTATTGAGATATTTTAAATATGTATATTTCATTACACATATATCGATTTGAGATAGTTTTTCTTTATAATCTGAGATATGTTTAACTCAACTATTTCAGTACGTAGTCAAATATTTTTTATTGTGAATTAGACCCTTAAAATACATCACTAGTACAAAAAACCCCTTCACCGACTCTCAACCACCGACTGTTTAAATATTTAACAGTCGGTGTAGAGATTGCTAGTAAAATCGTAAATAAGAAGAATCTCAACACTGACTGTTCTATTACAAAAAACCGTCAGTGAACCAACACCGACTGTTTTTTAAAAAAACAGTCGGTGTTGCTCATACCCTACACCGACTGTTTTTTAGAAAAAACAGTCGGTGTTGAGCAGTCACCAACACCGACTGTTTTTTAAAAAAACAGTCGGTGTTGCTCACACCCTACACCGACTGTTTTTTTAAAAAAACAGTCGGTGTTGAGTAGTCACCCTACACCGACTGTTTTTTTTAAAAAACAGTCGGTGTTGAGCAGTGATTTACTGACTGTTTTTTTTTTTAACCGGCGGTGAATTTTTACGTTCCCGGTTTATCACTCTCGATCTACCGCGAAATTTTTCATTTTCACTTCTAAAATTCATTTCCCTCTTCTTTTAGCGATCGCGATCTCCCATAAACCCCAAAATTTGAGTCAGCCTCGATCTCCCAAATTCATTTCCCTCTTCGTTCCCAATTCATCTCCCAAATTCATTTCCCTCTCCCAAAATCGCGATCTGCCTCAGCCTCCGTCGAGCACCCGAGCACCCACCTTGCTGCCTCGCCCCGCACCCGAGCACCTGAGCAAAAACCCCGCCTTGCTGTCCTTCTCGTCAGTCAAGTTTGGAGCGCCTTGCTGCCTCGCCCCGCCCCGCCTGATTCTTCTTTTTGTTTAATTTTTTTTTCTAAAGTTTCATTTTTAGCTTGTTTGGGAGTCAAGGCTCGGTTGTTGTTCTTGTTTTCTAAACTATAAATTATGCTATATCTTTGCAAATAGTGGTCAATAGCAGCTTTTTTTTGCAAGACCTATTCTAATTCAGGTCAATAGCGTGAAGAATTTTAGGTTTTTTTTTGCAAGACCTATTCTAATTCAAGTCAATAGCGTGAAGAATTTGAGGTTTTTTTTGCAAGACCTATTCTAATTCAGGTTTTTTTTGTATGGCAGAAAGGTGCTCCGAGAGATGGCTTCAGGTGGAAGAGATGCAGAACGAGTAAAGTTGAAGCTAGAAATCAGAGTTGAGGTAAAATACATTCCAGGGTACTAAAATCTCAGATTTTGTTGTGGGTACAATAGCTGTACCAGCCAGTCACCAACTTCGTCTCAGATTTGAAGAACTCTGTATTAGTTTGTTTCATCGTTTCTTTTTGTGCTTAACTAGTTTTTGTTATGTCATTAACTTCTGAGGCCACATCTCAAAGTGGGATATAGTGGAGTAATAAGGGCTAAGCTCTTCCCATGTGACAGTGGGGATAATAGTCATCCTCTTATCCCTCACTTTATACCTCTCCAAATCAAAGCCTATTTATCTGTTTGGCATCTTTCTGAGTCTCAGTAAAGCAGTTATCATGTTCTCATATCTTTTACAAGATCTGGAAGCTGTTGATTTAACATGAGTTAACTGCTGGTTTAATGGGTCAGGCACAGGTCAGATTGCTACATGTGGCGTGTCAACTCATCTCTGGCTAATCTGACTTTGACCATCTGCTTATTTGAAACTTTTTTGTGAAAATAAAGAATAAAATCCAATTTGCATTTAATACAAGTCAAATTTGACTATTGGAAATCCTAACCTATTGTGATTGACTCAACATAGAATGGATTGATCATTTAATTGGTCAGGTCCAGGCTCCCTATTTCTTGACCTGTTGGCAGGTTGGGCTGGACCAAACTACTTGATTATGCCTACTCAACCATTTTCTAGCCCTGATTATATTCACAACTCACAAGTTGTCTTGCATTTTTCCTTTTTGCTTGGTTTTAATTATCTCTTGTGAAATAGGCTGTTGATTATGATAAAGAGGGCTCAGTCCTGCGTGTACGTGGCAAGAACTTAACAGAGAACGAGCATGTAAAGGTTTGTTTTAGCCATGTTTTTAGACATCATATGGTTCCTGGCTTGAACTTATTTTCATGTCTATTCCACTTCTTTTTCTTGGCTTGTGTTTTTTGTTTTACAAGCCTGAAGGAAGATTGATGGTACTGTTGGCACTGTAAGGTTGTAATAGAACGATTTTAGGAAGTTTAATTTTTGTATCGAGTTCGTCTTTTGTTTGATGCAGATTGGGCAATTTCATACTTTGGAGCTTGAGCTACATAGGCCTTTTGTAATAAGCAAGGTAAGAGCATAGTTAGTTCCACTTTTCTTGAATAATTTGAGAAAAAAAAAAGTTTAGTTGCTAGTAGAACTATACTCTCATATTAAGTTACTGTAAGTTCATATGATTAGCTTGATCTTACTATATCTTATTTGTGTAAAATGTTATTCAATTTAGAAACAAGGTCATTGAAAAAAACTACCTCTCGGTTAGTGCATGTGTGTTTGATTGATTTGTTCATAACATATAATGGTGCACTTTAAATTGATTCCTTTGTGGGATACATTCTTTTTGAGAAACTTTATTTTTTCTTTTGTAATTTTGTTAGGAAATTTGGGATTCCATTGCACGTGATATTCTCCATCAAGCAAGTGGTAAATGATCAGCAAATACCTTTAATTATTTGATAAGCATTCCCTTTGTCCAATTTATGTTTTACCTGTGGTTTGCACATATGAATCAGCGTCAATTGAGGATTTTAATATGAAACCTTTGCCCTCTCCTCCTCCCCCCCATCCCCCCCTCAAAAAAGAAAAGACATTATTATATGAAACCCAACAGTATTATGTGTTCTGGGTCCTGCAAATGGTATTGTAGTACTGAATACCTCTTCCTAAATAATAGAAAGTGACTTGTTGTATTTTCAAACTTCTTTTCTTGTTTGATGATTATTATGTATTCATCTAATTTAGATCCCGCTGCTAGTGCTGATCTCTCTGTTATTCTGATGCAAGAAGGTCTTGCGCAGCTCTTCCTGATTGGCCGGAGGTAAGCTGTATGTGCTGTTGTCAGTATGATCCAGATTCCGAACTGGTAGCTCGCAAATGTACCAGTAAGGTGAAGGACAAAGAAACAAAGAGAAACAAAGAGTTGTATAGCTAAGATATCACTAAATGGTTGTTTGGTAAAGTAAAATGACTAATTAGGTGTGAATTTAATAAGTTTGGCATATGATCCAGATTCCTGATTGGCCCTGCCACTGCTGGTTACGAATCGGTATGTTACAATCCGCATCAGTCCATGCATGGATCTGTTACTTCATTTATGTACCAGAACTGTGTCGATATTGTATGCATTGTTACTGGGAGTGACCTGGTACCGTTGATCTTGTAAACCTGTACGCATTTAATAGTAGTAGTTGAATCTTTGAATTTCTTGTGAGTACGAAGATCAGCAGAGGTTCTGAATGGAAGGAACTAAAATACCAACTGGTAAAAAAAAAAAGAACAATGTTGACAGCTGTTCGATATCTCCACACTTGATTTAATGTTTGATTTTGTATCTTCTCTATTGTATTTGTTGTTCCTGCTGCTACTTTCTGGGATTGTTGACGAATCTTATGCTGTCTTAGGAAAGCTGATTGGTACTGAACTGGTTCCATTAATTTGAGCTTATACCCACCAGGTACAGAAACATGTACAAAATGCATGTTCAGTCCAACCGGAACCGATTGGTACTTGTGTACATGTACAAGTAAACCTGAGTTGATTGGACTTATTTTTGTAACTAAAAGTCTCTAGGGTTTAATCATATATATGTAATATTTTCCTAAATTACCCCTTGCATCCAGTGTGACTGTGTCAGGAAACAAATTTCGGTCATTTTCATATGACGCAGTGTACTTATTTGCATGCAGGAATGGCGCTTGTAGCAGTGGTGAGCTATGGACTGTGCATATACGTGTTTGGATTTATAAATAAAGAAGAAATGAAGTTCTCATAGAATTTAACATAAATTGTTATTGTATGTTCCCTTTGATGTATTTTTCTTTGATGGACCTCCATGCGAATATTATTGGGCTTATTTCTTAAATAGCAGTATGCAATAAATTATCAGAACCGCTTTTCATTTACACCTTAATATATTTCCATGAAGTTAGACAGAAGAAATAATATATGTTTTAAGCTTTTTTATTGATTAAACAATCTTTTATTAAGAGGTGAAGAATTGAAGATGCAAATACCGACTGTTTTTTCAATTTTTTTTTATTAAACAAATACCGACTGTTTTTTCAAAAAACAGTCGGTGTTGGGCGCCTACACCGACTGTTTTTTCGAAAAAACAGTCGGTGTTGGGTGCCTACACCGACTGTTATTCACCCGTCAGTAAAGATTTATCTATACCGTCGCCGCCATCACCGACGCCTCAATAACAGTCGGTAAAAGGGTTTTTTAACAGTCGGTGAAGGGGTTTTTTGTACTAGTGCATGTAATTGTATTGGATTGAATATACAAAAAAAATACATATTTTAATTTGTGCTATGATATTCTATTCTATTATATGAACTAATATATTATTGATATTAATCTTAAATCGAGATTGATATATAATTACACAAAACAACAATGGTGATAACATATTTTTTTTATATTACACTGAATAGTAAAAAATCTTCGTTTGCTAGCCAGCCAAATTTATTCCTACTCTTTGTTTTACCTACATAATTTTGTACATAGCTATGCTTAATTATTTTTATTAGATAGGAACAAAATTTATTGATACACAGAGCATTTGATACTAATTAAAAAAGTTAAAATTAATTTGTGGGCAGGTTTATATTTCTTTTGTTTGTAGTTCTTAATTTCGGAATTATTTTATCAGTTGTTTAATATGAAGAAAACAATACAAAAGGTATAGTAATATGTGCGCATCCTTTTTAGCTAATTAATATTTTGAAAAAGGGTCAATTTGTTGTGTACCCTCTGACTCATATCAATTTTCTTATGTATCCCTCAAGACTTCAATACATTATATTTATAATTACTCTCTCAATACTTTTTTTATTTACACTTACACTTAATTCACACACTTTAAATTTATATTTCCGATTATATCCCTCCTGCATTTCCTTCCTCTTTTACTTGTATTTTTTACTTGATCCTTTGTGAGACTTGCACACGATCCCGGTATAATAAAAACAAAATCTTCAAATCTCACTTTATTTGAATAACACCAAGCAACTGATTATGCTGTCAACAAGTATATATATATATATATATATATATATGATTCTGAAACAAGCGGATAAAAAAATATGGATACAGATAATTATCTATATCCATATCTGATAAATAAAAAAAATACGGATATGGATAATTTTTCATATCTGCTTCCAAAACTCAAACTGTATCCATATTGGTATCCGCATAAACTAATTAAGTCAAAGTCAAGGGAGACAACAAATAAGGGAGATTCTTGAGTGAATCTTAACCTTAGGTGGGCCCGTTAATCCGTTTGGCTTCCAACATGAGATAATTAGATGGTTACTTTGGGTAGGATTAATTAATGTTCCAAATAGCGAATAAGGGCCAGTAAAAGCAGCCCAAATGAACGGGCATCATTCTTTTGAGTTTTAATTTTTTTTGTAGTTGCACATCTGCTGGTTCCGTTGCGTACCAAATTTCTACGCATTGTCAAGTACTCCTTAATTTTGTTATTTTCTTCAATGATTTCATTTTCTCTGTTGACCTCTGGTCAAAGTGATGTTTCAGCAAAATTGTCCTTTTCTCAATATATCAACAAGTTTATTTGGATGCTTTTGTAGATTAACAATGAGAAAGGGTTGGGGTGGCAAGGGATTAGTCTAAGAATCTGAGCCTCAGAGCATGAGCATTTTTTTCCTCAATTATATATCATTGCTCAGTATAATCAATTAGCAGATTGGGGTCAACTTTGGAAAAAATATTGGATCAAGCCAGAAGTTAATTTGTAAATTTGTTTTTACATCAAAAATTAAGAAACAGGGGAACAGACCATTATAGAGAATTAGTTTTAAGTAATTTTACTTTCAAAATTCTGTGTAGAGAATCATTCACATCCCAATTATTTATTTTAACCAAAATAATTACTTAAGGATAACATAATTAGGATCAAGTGGGGCTGCTTGACCACTCTCCATGTTACTGCATGCAAGTAATGTAGATGGCATTGGAAGATTTATTTAGGTGAATTAACAACAGTTTTTGGCACAATTCTATACACTCTATTAATTAATTGCACACTTTACAATTTTAATATATTAAATCCCCTCCTTATTAGGGATTAATTTCCACCAATCCCATATATAAATTTCACTTTTTATTTATACATACATGTATACATAAATAATTTGTTCTATTCTTCTTACTCCAACTCTTTCATGTAACCAGGAATTAATCATCCATCCACAGGTTTGCTTGAAGAGGACGATAAATACCACAAATTATACATCTTACATATTGTTTAAACACATACATAAATACTTTGTTGCATTATTCTTGGTCTGATTCTTTCATGTACCAGGAATCATTTCTCTATGGCTTTGCTTCTAGAGGAGGATCACCAGGACAATTATACTGCTTACTGCAGCCTCAGGGTGATGGAATCAAAAGGGTTATTTGGATTTAAGTTTCTCCCGCTGATTGCTGAAAATGAGGACATCACAAAGTAGATTTGCAACTTTTAATTTACTATTGAAATAAATACAAAATATATCTCGCTCACCCTCGTGTTGTGTGCGTATCCAAGGTTGTGGCTGCCCTGACATTGAATTTGGACATTTTTTACCACTGAACTTTTTTACTTTTTGGTAATTATAAGCCTAAATGACTGATTAAACTGCTGGTTCTACAAATGAACATTTCAATTTTATATTACTTCTTTGTTACTGCCAAATTAAACTCTTGTCCAATTGTTTTGCAGCCTTTTTTGGTGATGTCTTTCTATCATCCACAGAATTTCTATTTAGGAGTCACCTCGCCGACGCTCAATAGAAATGAATTTATTTTATGATTTTTTTTCTTTGACATAGAAATATAAAGGTTTAGCCTACCAACTTTCTATATTAATATCCATAAAGGACCCCCATTATTTTATGATTTGTCTTAAATGGAAACATTGAATGTGCATGTTCATGGTTGCGGCTACCCTGACATTTTTGTAAACCATTGAACTTTTTTATTATTCAAATCATGTTAGCAATTTTATTATTTTTTGTATATTTACATTTTTTACCTTTGAACTTTTGTACTTTTCTTGTAAGTAAGTCTTGGTTGGATTTGTGACATTTAGTTTTTATTTTACTTGTTTGTTGTTCCAAATATAAGCTCTTGTCCAATTACTTTGCAGTTTATTTCCTGTCCTTTGAAAGGAATATTTAGATGTTCCTTTGTATACCCTTCATATAAATGAATTTACTATTCACTGTATGGTTTGTACTAAATGGAAACAACTTTTTTTCCTTGTATGGGGACTTATTTTCATTGATTCTGTATTTTTTTCTTAGTCCAATTTTTTGATAAAAAAAATGATTAAAAATGGCAATATTTATATGCTCTTACATGTAATTGTCAATATTAAGACGATCATTTTCAATGCTATTATAAGAACACAAAATTATCTAAGTCCAAATCTTTCATTTGGGCTTAACCCATGGGCCTTTTGTATGAGAAAGTTATTTCTGCTATTTACCGCCGTTCAGTGCTATTCAATGATCCAAACGAACAAAAATTAAATTCAAAATACCCCATTCCAACCAAACTTATCCTACGTAATTTTCAGATGATATCTTCTTTAATTTCTTTTCACAACTGTATTTGCTAGCTAAAATCCAGCTTCAAAAAAAGAAATTAACATGTCTGGATTGTGTAGATTTCCATGTAGGAGGCATATATTGTAATTATATTTTAAGTGAAACTCAGATCTATGGCCTTTTTTGTGTGACAATAAATAGAGAGATTGTTGAGTGAATCTAAACCTTAGGTGGGTCCATTAAACCGTCAAGTTGAGGCAACAATACAGTGTACCAAATTTTGTTTATTACTATCTCTTCACCTTCCTTTATTGTCTTTTCTTAGCTTTATTTTCTTACTTACTTTTTAATTTCTTTAGCTCAAGCATCTTGAGCAAATTGTAATTTTCTTATTCAGAGTTACATCTCCAATGTAACTCAAAACTTCAATGAATCAAATATGGGCTAGACCCTTATTTTCTTAAAAAAAAAAAAATGATTTGTTGCCTCCAATTAATTACGTACATATAAAAAAAAAACCACTTTATGAACTCTCCCTTTATATATTTTTTGTTTTGTTTTACAAATTCGACTAAGATAAATGGCATAATAAGTGATAATAAGTCCCAATGGCAAAATTACATAGTCCCCCTCTAAAGTTTATAATATCATATTTATCCTTCTAAATTTAAAAACACACAAATTTACCCATTTTATTGTCTTTCCCATTAAAACTCATTTTAAATTCGCAAAAAAACCCATTTTACCCTTTATGGAAAAAAAAGAAAAATTTATGTAGCATGTTTGAGAAAGTTGTCAGTTTTCTAATTCGTTTGTTTGTGTGGGGATATGCATAAATTCTTTACTTATGATCCTTATACAGTGACATTTAAGTATATGCTTTTGTAAGCGTAAAAAATAGAGAAATTACCTATTTGCCCTCGGAAACCGACCAATTAGCTAGAAGACAAACATTTCTTTGAGGCATGATATATACATATTTATCCATGGATTTGATCCTTTTATTTATCTACTTGTTAATTTAATTTCTTATTTACTTGTGAAATCATATTTGTTTTTTAAAAAGAAAAAATCGTCCAGACAGTCTATTGCAGATCAATAAACAATACGGTAAGTCGAACTACCCCGACATTTTTTTTTTCCTAGGAGTAGGTAAGGAGCCATTTTGTATTCAAATTAGGAGTTCCAAGATATAACTTCAAGTTGTAGTATTTACTTTCACCAATGAATGCCAATGACACAAGACAGCGATGGATATCCACGCTTTTGTTCTGATGTGGAACATAATCTTTTTTAATTAAGGAGGAGATTATTGGACCCAAATCGTAAATGATGTGGTGGAACATTTTTTTTTAATGGGAGTAGATTGATTGAACCAAATTCAATAGTTAGCTTGATTGAACTAAAAAGAAAAAAATACTACAACTTGAAGTTAAAAAGGAGGAGATATAACTTCAGCTTGAAGGCTAGCCACACTCAGCCCTTTTGCCCTCATCTGGATCATAATCTTTTTTAAATTAGGAGGAGATTGATGGAACCAAATTCAATATTTAACCTTCATTGGACCAAAGTCTGCTGGCTTATCATCATGTTAAGTTTCGGGGATGGATGGTTGGTGTTGATTGTCTTTCTGGCAACCTCAGTTAACATATGTACTTCTATTGTTAAGTCTGCTGGCTTCATATTGGGTTGTAAAATGTTAGTGAATCAAGGCAAAATCTGATGTAGCAATGTATACATGCAACGTGATGGCTACCTTACCGATACAGTCTGGGATCTTGAGCTAAATTGGAGCTCAGGAATGGTGACTCTTTTGTGAACTGTACATAAATGCCAAACAAAACGTATCCCAGTTGTAAACTCAGATCTACCAAAATTCTCGATCCTATTATACGTACGCACTAACAAACGTATTTTTTATTTTTTTTAACCTTAGCAGTGACTGCCAACTATAATTTTTATATATTTAATAAAACTAACAGGCATATTTCAATGTCTCCTTTCTATTTTGGTGATTTCCAAATGAATTAAAAGATAAAATTGTCAAGGCGCATGTTTATTTTCTGAAGTAATTATATAAAAATCATCAATTATACAAATATCACTCAATGTGTATTTCCGATAGTCATTGAACTCAATTGATACTTGTGTACTTTTTCTGTTCTGCAAATGTGAAATTTCAATTATTAAGAGAATAACCAAAACAGAACACTTCTAGGAGGATCTCCACATTTATCCATTTAGCCCAGTTGTGTTACCTATAAAAAAAATTATAAGAACATAAGCTACCACATTCTATGAACTTATTTGACAGAAACATATATACAATTTCCCAAAATAAAACACCAAATGCAACGTAATTAGAAGCTATATGTAGAAAATCATCAACATGGGGAGGTTGTTTCTTAGAAACAGCAAGCCGCAAAGTACCTATAGTAGAAGTAAAATATTGTCTTGTTTTTATCATAAATATTGTCTCTAGTATAATATCATAATATTGACTATAAGTTACCTCTCAGATTTCAAGACTTGGCTGCCCTTTACTCATTTGTCATTTTCAAAACTCAGATCTAATTAAGTTTTGCAGAACTGTAAAGGTTCTTTCCTACCTGAGCTCCCTCTCCAAAGAAATCACAGAGCAAAATGGCAGGAAATTTGATAACCTCTCTGCTCTCTAGCCACCAATTTACAGCTTCTGCACAGGCTCTATAAAATTAAAATAATGGGTCTAATAGATAAAATGAATATGCATAAGCATCCAAGCATCTGATTTGCAGTAGAGTTTTCTTTTTCATGAATTCAATTGATATCTATTTTTACATTAATACACATATATTTGGCATAAACATTATAAGGAGTAATATGAAAACAATATAATCAGGGACTTAGACCTTTGTTAAATGAATACACATATTTGCAAGAATTGATTTGTAACTTCGCACAGTTTTCTTGTCAGTTTTCTCTTTTCATGTTTATTTCTTGAAAAAGGACATTGTAGGGTACAAAGCTAATTCATTGATCTACTTGAGGATCAGATGTACATCTATCAGGTATGAGACACATGGAACCCTATGTTGGGAGTTTTTCGGAAAAGAGGAAAAAACAGAAAACAGGGCAGCAGCCGAAATTTTCACAACTCCATTTTTTTTTCATTGATTAATTAACATAAACAGATCTGGTATTTATAGTGGTGCATATCCCTCATTTCGCACCCCACTAACTCCACTAACTTTGCTATAACTAACCTATAACCAACCCACTACTTGACATATTAATAAATAACTACCCACTACTTCCTGCACATGTCTAAATAGATAACTTGTTGCCTAAGTTTACAATTAACTCTAAACAGAAAATAAACTGCTGTAAAAACCGAAATATAAAAACTGCATCTTTTATTGGCTGATACGGTCCATATTGGCTGATACGGTCCATATTCATTTCTAACTTGGATTATTTTCAACACCCCCCCTTAATCCAAAGTCCAGCACATTCATCATGTCTCGACACCAGTTAAACTTCTCTCGTGGGAGTGATTTTGTCACACCCCAAACCAGAATTTCCGGATTAGGGCGTGATCAATCCCCGCCTCGTGTCTAATACTCAATAAACACGCAAGGCTAAACAACATAATAATCAAACAGCAGCGAAAGCAATATAATACAAACAAGCAATAGTCATAAATATCAAATAAACATACATATACACACATCCATACAATCCACCTCGGGATAAAATAAACATAACTAGTCAAAAGGGATACATGATCTATCGAGTCCAATATATATAACAAAACATTGGACTCGTAAAAATCCTAAACAAAAGCCCCTAATCTACCTCAAATGATGTGACCGTCGGGGACAGCTCCTGACGCCTCCTGCTGCGGACCGTCAGACTCTGTACCTGCCCACATCCATAAAGAGGGGATGAGCGAATGATCGCCCAGTATGTGACCCAGTATTATCCCTTCAGGGATCCTCTCAAGTCAAAGCACATTTTAATTTGAAATATACGTAAAGTCGATAATTCACTTTTAATGCATATGTTGCGACAATTAAACCTATCATAGTACTACAAAAGAAAAATATACATAATAGATGACATGATATGATTATCCTATTATGCCCAAAATGCCAAAGTTTCCCAAAATAAAATATGAGGATCAATATTATACTCAACCGAAGTCCAGTACAATAGGTACTGTGTGTACAAATTGATATAATAATAGTACGGAAAATTTTATCACCCCGTGCCGTGCCAAGTTCAATCAAATAGAATTTGTATCTCAAAAGTGACATAACACAAGGACTGCGATCAGCGGGGCAAAGATACCCGATGCCTAATGACATCGAGCTTTGCCCACAACAGAAGGGCACGCTAGCCGATGGTTATATCGAAATTCGTGTAACATCCAAGGACTGCGATCAGCGGAGCAAAGGTACCCGATGCCTAAGGACATCGAGCTTTGCCCACAACAGAAGGGCACGCTAGCCGATGGTTACACTTAATTCCATGTGTTTTCCTTTCTAAGACGATTCATCACCAAACATATAAAATAGGAGAAAACTACAAGCAAGACGTAAGAATAAGTTAATTCATCTCCTCATGAGCAGAGACGAAACTCCACCATCCGGCCAGATCAATGGGACATCATAACAACAAAAATAAAATCTGCCACCGCATCCTCGGCAGCCGTTCTAGGCAAGTAGCTCCTAATGTAGGGGGGATAGCTCCCGAATCGTCTCCGGACTCGTGATCGGTCCGCACAAAATGTAAAATGATCGAAAATGATATACTACCAAGCTCATGCATATAATAATAATAATCCTAGTAAGACCTCTAAGGGCTCAAGTGATCCCTCAGCCCAATGACCCACGAACCGTCACGCATCCCATGCCTACGTGACGGAAAGCAGTCATTCGGTCTTCTATCTCACGCTCACCAATGCACATGCTTAACTACAATAATATGTTGTCCTCTACGAGAAGAGGACAACTAATATCCTAATATTTATTAATTAAATTACACTACTCCTAAGAAAGCATTAAATTTTCAATTTAGAAGGGGTTATGCAATCCTAAATTACAGTTCATAAAGGATTAAACATGCTCTAATGCAACTACAAAATTTAAAGTGCGGATGTCAGGTCAAGTGGTCGACTGGTGAGAGTACGCCACGAAAGAAAAATACAGATATCCCACACCTGATGGCTGTAGGGGTAGAACGCGCTAATAGCCTCCGGGATCCACGTAATCCTCGCCTGCTCCTGTACAAGCGTCAGCGGGATCGGTCCACGGATCGAAATCTACGTAGGTCGGATGACCTGTAATTTAGACGTAACTTAATTAGAGTCTAACTAAGTATTCGTAACCCTTATTACCCCGTTTGATTATTTTCACTAAGTGTTCGTATTTGATTAATTAATTAACTAAGGTTCGAATCTGCTGAATCGGTTCGGTCGGTTTGACTCGATTCCGATCGAGCGTAAAATTGGTCCAACTCTAATTTAATTAATCTAACGTATTTAAATCATTTGTTATATTTTAATTTGAAGATAAACTGCTTATCTAATTAGTCGAATACTTAAGTAATGTTATTTACATGTTTTTACGCTAAATTACTTAAGGTAAAATCTACGTAATTTCAATTGCTACCATTTAATTATAATATTTCTCAAGCAGTACGAACTTATTTTAATAATTTGTACAAGTTGCTTAATTTATAAATATAAAATAATACGTGTCTATCTAATTATTCTATTAATTAAACTTTTGTAGTCGTAATGATTCGAAAATGTTAATATGTTGTTAATTAACAACATATGTTATTTATAATTTATTTATTTTATTTAAAACTATATTTTACTTAATCTAAATATTTAATTACTTAACTAATATTTTAAGATCTAACTACTTAATTTATTTAAATTAAAATCCTAATTAATCTAAAATGTGTTGGATTTAGAATATTTAATTTAGTGTTATTTGATATATAAGATTAACGAGTCATAAAAATTATCTTACACGACATTTGATAACTAATATACACTAATCTAGTATACCCGCTAAATAAGTACATAAGAAAATTTATATTTAAATCATAATAGGTTGGGTTTAGTAGTCTCAACATTAAATTCGTTGATCACATTTTCATTGTTTATTTATGCATGTTCTATTAATAAATTTTAGCCCACATTTATAATTTCCAATATTTCGGCCTAATAACAAAAAGGGTCCAAGGTCTTTACTTATTTATAATTAAGGCCCATTATTTATTTAATTCAAAACAGTCACGGTCCAGCAAGGTAAAAAGGTCAAAGGCCCAAATCAAATTTCCAATTTTAAATAAACATATAGGGCCGGCCATTTCTTACCACATTTCCATTTAAGTCCCCCAAATTTATTTATTCACACAAGGGCCTATATTTTACAATTCAATCCAATTATTTTCCAATTTCCTAATAAGGTCCCTGTCAGTTCAAAGGTTCGGTACCAGTGGTATCACTGGGCTGTACCAACTGGTACAGCACCCCCTAACAGCAACAAACAAGCAACAGAGACAGCAAGCCCAAAAAGGCAAGGCAAGGCAAGCATCCAACAAAAATCAAGCAACAGGGGGGGGGGGGGGGGGGGGTAGTACCAGCAACAGAACCAAGTCAAAACCCCACAAGGCACGAAGGCCACAAGTCACAGGAAAAAGGCTCAAGGCTGCAGGTCAAGCAAGAAGGCACAGAGGCCACAGATCAACAAAGGCTCACAGCCAGCAATAGCAAAACAACCCGAAGACCACAGGTCAAGCGAAATGGCACGAAGGCCACAGATCTAGGCATCAGCCGCAAGCCACAAGGCACAAATTTCAATTTAACGAGTTTTAGGGTTACCAGGATAGAGTAATCGCAAGAGAGCAAGCTTCGGCCGGTTCCAAGGATCTCCTTCGTCTCACGGCCGTCTATTTCAACCAAGCAACAAACAACAAAAATAAGAGCGAGATGAACTGAGGCGGGAAGAGAGAGATCGGGATGGGGTGCGATTTCTATCGCCAGAGAGCAATAAAGAGAGAGGGGGGGTTGGGTCTCTAGGCAGCGGGAGAGAGAGAATAAAATAGAGAGAGAGAGTGGAGAAGAGGTAGAGTCAGAGGAGGGGGTGAATCAGCGAAACAAGAGAAGAAGAGGGGGGGTGATTCAGCGCTGTCGCCAGAGGAGAAGAAAAAGACAATAGAGAAGAATGAGGTGTTCTGTCCCAGCAGAGAAGGGTCCGGAATTTCCATAAAAATCCAAATTTTTAGTTTAGTTGAGGTATGCTTTGAGATCTGTGCAGAACAGAATTGAACGGTTCAGCTTATTCCCAAATTAAAAAGGAGTTCATATTTAATGATATCCTATGAATCAATTATATCTAATCGAACAATTTAATAAAACTGGCGTTTAAGAATTGATACGAAATTTTACATTGTTCTTTGATTAATCTTACAATTTTATTCGTCATTTCATTAACTATTAAAATTATAATGGTTATTAATATTTTGTATTTCTTCCTTAAAAATTTATATTTGTACAAATAAATTCTAAAATTTATAAAATTCACTAATTAGTTAAATAAATAATTTTTATATAAGTTAATTTATTCATTTAATTTATTAACCTTTATTTTCCTTGGTTAATCAATTAAGGTTTAATTGGTTGCTAATTTTAATTATCGAACTAATTAACTACATTTGAATTTACGGGTTATAACATTCTCCCCCCCTAATAAAAAGTTCGTCCCGAACGATCAAAACTAGTCAGTCGGAGAGAACAGCTCCGGGTATCGGCTCCGCATCTCGTCCTCGAGCTCCCACGTCGCCTCACGCGGGGTATGATGCTCCCACTGTACTAGCACTCGGCGAATGGTGCGTCGCCGCAACTCGATCTCCTGCACGCCTAAGATGCGAATCGGACGTGCCTCGTACGTCAAATCCGGCTCGATCTGTAGTGGCTCATACTCAAGCACATGTGCCTCACTCCGTACGTAGCGTCGAAGCTGGGATACGTGAAAGACATCGTGTACACCGACGAGGGATGGAGGTAATGCAAGTCGGTATGCGGTGCGACCGACTCGCTCGAGAATCATAAACGGGCCGATGTATCTAGGTGCTAACTTGCCCTTGACTCCGAATCTCATAATCCCCTTGCGGGGCGAAACTCGTAAAAGCGCATGCTCGCCAACCTCCATGCTGAAGTCTCGACGCTTTGGGTCCGCGTACTTCCGCTGACGATCCTGTGCCGTCTTAAGCCGGTCTTGGATAATACGCATCTTATCCGTACACTCCTCGATCAGCTGGGGTACGGTAGGGCGGAAGGAGCTGGTAGATCCCCCAACATACTGGTGTACGGACTGGGTGCCCGTATAACGCCTCGAATGGTGACATGCCGATACTCGTGTGGTAACTACTGTTGTACGAGAACTCTGTCATGTGCAGATGATCCGTCCAGTTGCCCTGCATCGTAAGGGCGCACGATCGTAGCATGTCCTCTAACATCTGTATCGTATGCTCTGACTGACCGTCCGTCTGTGGGTGATGGGCGGTGCTGAATACTACCTCGGTCCCGAGGGCCTCGTGAAAACTCTCCCAAAAGCGCGAGGTGAAGCGGGGGTCACGATCAGATATGATCGTAGTCGGGACTCCATGAAACTTGTGCTGATGTCTCATATAGAGTAGGGCCATCTCCTCTCCCGTCAATCCGTATCGATAGGCGATGAAGTGCGCCACCTTGGTCAAAGTATCGACTATGACCCAGATCGCATCGTCTTTCGACCTAGTCCTAGGTAGTCCTGTCACGAAATCCATCGTGATGATATCGAACTTATGCTCCGACTTCTTGAGTGGCTGTATAAGCCCCGGTGGTCTCTGACGGTCGGCTTTCACCTTTTGGCAAGTCAGGCACTTGCCAACGAACTTCGCGATCTCTCGTCGCATGTTCTTCCACCAGTAGTAGTTCTTGAGGTCTTGGTACATCTTCGTCTCGCCAGGATGAATCGCGTAGACCGAGTCGTGTGCCTCCCTAAGGATCCTGTCCTTTAGGGATGCCGTATCTGGTACGCATAGTCTGTCACCGAGTCTCAAGGCACCCTCGTCATCTACTCTGCGCTAGTCGTATCTCGTCAATCAATGTCGGCTGTATCACCAAAGAAGCTACTACTATCTCGCTGCTACCGCTAGTCTCGCCTATCAGCTCCTCCGATGGAGCAACCCACAAGTCGAGTCGTCTCATGTCCTCCAGTAGATGGTGCTGTCGCGTAATCATCGTAGCCAGGTTACCCTGACTCTTGCGACTCAAGGCGTCGACCACCACGTTGGCCTTGCCCGGATGATATAATATCTCTAGGTCGTAGTCCTTCATCAGTTCGAGCCATTTCCGCTGCCTCAGGTTGAGCTCTTTCTGCGTGAAGACGTACTTCAGGCTCTTGTGATCAGTGTAGATCTTGCACTTGTCTCCGTATAGGTAATGACGCCAGATCTTCAACGCGAAGACCACGGCCGCCAACTCCAAGTCGTGAGTGGGGTAGTTCCGTTCGTGCGTGCGGAGCTGCCTCGAAGCGTATGCGATGACATGTCCCTGCTGCATCAACACGCAACCTAACCCGTATCGGGAGGCGTCAGCATACACAGCGTACTCCACACCGGAGATAGGCATCGTGAGAACCTCAATGACGCTCCTCGAAGCTACTCTGGCGTTCAGGAGTCCACTCGTACTTTGACTCCTTTCTGCAGTAGCTGCGTCAATGGTAGGGCCAGTCGTGAAAAATCCCTCTACGAACCGTCTATAGTAGCCGGCCAATCCTAAGAAACTACGAACCTCAGTGAAGCTATCAGGTCGCCTCCAGTCTGTAATGGCGGATATCTTATGCGGGTCCACCGCTAACCCGTCTCTAGATATCACGTGTCCGAGGAACGCAACCTTCTCAATCCAAAAATCACACTTCGAGAACTTGACGTATAGCCGATGCTCTCTAAGTCGCTCTAGTACCAATCGCAAGTGTGTGGCGTGCTCCGCCCGACTTCGCGAGTAGATCAATATATCGTCAATAAAGACTACAACGAATGAGTCCAGGAAGTCTGCAAACACCGTGTGCATGAGGCTCATGAAATACGCCGGTGCGTTCGTCAGTCCAAAGGACATGACGCGAACTCGTAATGTCCGTATCGGGTCCGGAAAGCAGTCCTCGGGACGTCGCTCGCCCGAATCTTCATCTGGTGATATCCGGACATGATCACTAAAATTCAAATTATTTTAGATAGCTGGAGTTAAAATTCGTATAGGCGGTAGTTCAATCAAGCGACGTTTTACTCCGACATTTCTCTCGGAGAGACAAATCAATTGGAGCTTGCTCAGTCGTCACTGTAGAGAAGAAGGCTGAAGTATCGAGGTGCTAAGAAGAACCTCTTTTTGCGTTTAGACAGTTAACGAGAAGCACACGCAGATCTTCTGTGGATGGTTGTAGTGGAGGAAAGGAGCTACTTCCGGTCCCTGGAAACATAACAAGTCAAGAAAGAAGACTGTCGCGTAAACTTCTTCGGGTCCATACTCTCGAGGTGGTGGCGGATGAGACGATGTGGGTGACGATGGCGGAGAGGGCGGAGGTTGTCTGCCTGTAGCTATGCGGTGAATCTTCTCATTTATGTCCCGTTACTCTACGGGGTAAGGACGTGGTACCACAATACGTGGCATCGTGACCTCGCACTATTAGATGGCTGGGAATCGACCACAGGTGATCGTGATGGGGCGCTACTCACATATTAAGTTGTCCAATATACTTGGTTTTTCACGTATTAACAAGGTTGGCATTCTTGAGGTGATACCGGGTCTCCACGTCATAGTCCTTAGCCAGTCCGAGGCTCCTCTATCCTTCTACACGAATACCTGCTTCAAGTTCTTAAGGGATAATCGAGGTGACGGACCGCCTCCTGAGTGTTTCAGGGCTTATGTCACGTAGCCGTCCACTCGAACTTAGTTACGTGTGTAATAATTTGGATTGAAGGCAAAGTAAATCGTGAAAATAATCCTGTGATCGTAAATATTTCTTGTAAATCCACCTTATACAGGTGGAGCAAAAATGACGAATACGATTTCGATTTAGTAGAGCAGATAGAACGTAAGATAGGAGGAATCTCGATTGTCGATGTCTACGTGAGATACTATTTAAAGTATCGATCAAGTGCTTTGACTCGTATATATATATTAATATTTATCAATTTATGACTTTGCTTCCTATTTGTTTATTGAATGGTATTTGATTTATCGTATGAAGGATTACGATAAACCTGAGCTCTGATACCACCCAAAGGATGTCACACCCCAAACCAGAATTTCCGGATTAGGGTGTGATTAATCCCCGCCTCGTGTCTAATACTCAATAAACACGCAAGGCTAAACAACATAATAATCAAACAGCAGTGAAAGCAATATAATACAAACAAGCAATAGTCATAAATATCAAATAAACATACATATACACACATCCATACAATCCACCTCGGGATAAAATAAACATAACTAGTCAAAAGGGATACATGATCTATCGAGTCCAATATATATAACAAAACATTGGACTCGTAAAATCCTAAACAAAAGCCCCTAATCTACCTCAAATGATGTGACCGTCGGGGACAGCTCCTGACGCCTCCTGCTGCGGACCGTCAGACTCTGTACCTGCCCACATCCATAAAAAGGAGGGGATGAGCGAATGATCGCCCAGTATGTGACCCAGTATTATCCCTTCAGGGATCCTCTCAAGTCAAAGCACATTTTAATTTGAAATCTACGTAAAGTCGATAATTCACTTTTAGTGCATATGTTACGAAAATTAAACCTATCATAGTACTACAAAAGAAAAATATACATATAATAGATGACATGATATGATTATCCTATTATGCCCAAAATGCCAAAGTTTCCCAAAATAAAATATGAGGATCAATATTATACTCAACCGAAGTCCAGTACAATAGGTACTGTGTGTACAAATTGATATAATAATAGTACGGAAAATTTTATCACCCCGTGCCGTGCCAAGTTCAATCAAATAGAATTTGTATCTCAAAAGTGACATAACACAAGGACTGCGATCAGCGGGGCAAAGATACCCGATGCCTAATGACATCGAGCTTTGCCCACAACAGAAGGGCACGCTAGCCGATGGTTATATCGAAATTCGTGTAACATCCAAGGACTGCGATCAGCGGAGCAAAGGTACCCGATGCCTAAGGACATCGAGCTTTGCCCACAACAGAAGGGCACGCTAGCCAATGGTTACACTTAATTCCATGTGTTTTCCTTCTCTAAGACGATTCATCACCAAACATATAAAATAGGAGAAAACTACAAGCAAGACGTAAGAATAAGTTAATTCATCTCCTCATGAGCAGAGACGAAACTCCACCATCCGGCCAGATCAATGGGACATCATAACAACAAAAATAAAATCTGCCACCGCATCCTCGGCAGCCGTTCTAGGCAAGTAGCTCCTAATGTAGGGGGGATAGCTCCCGAATCGTCTCCAGACTCGTGATCGGTCCGCACAAAATGTAAAATGATCGAAAATGATATACTACCAAGCTCATGCATATAATAATAATAATCCTAGTAAGACCTCTAAGGGCTCAAGTGATCCCTCAGCCCAATGACCCACGAACCGCCACGCATCCCATGCCTACGTGACGGAAAGCAGTCATTCGGTCTTCTATCTCACGCTCACCAATGCACATGCTTAACTACAATAATATGTTGTCCTCTACGAGAAGAGGACAACTAATATCCTAATATTTATTAATTAATTTACGCTACTCCTAAGAAAGCAGTAAATTTTCAATTTAGAAGGGGTTATGCAAATCCTAAATTACAGTTCAGAGAGGATTAAACATGCTCTAATGCAACTACAAAATTTAAAGTGCGGATGTCAGGTCAAGTGGTCGACTGGTGAGAGTACGCCACGAAAGAAAAATACAGATATCCCACACCTGATGGCTGTAGGGGTAGAACGCGCTAATAGCCTCCGGGATCCACGTAATCCTCGCCTGCTCCTGTACAAGCGTCAGCGGGATCGGTCCACGGATCGAAATCTACGTAGGTCGGATGACCTGTAATTTAGACGTAACTTAATTAGAGTCTAACTAAATATTCGTAACCCTTATTACCCCGTTTGATTATTTTCACTAAGTGTTCGTATTTGATTAATTAATTAACAAAGGTTCGAATCTGCTGAATCGGTTCGGTCGGTTTGACTCGATTCCGATCGAGCGTAAAATTGGTCCAACTCTAATTTAATTAATCTAACGTATTTAAATCATTTGTTATATTTTAATTTGAAGATAAACTGCTTATCTAATTAGTCGAATACTTAAGTAATGTTATTTACATGTTTTTACGCTAAATTACTTAAGGTAAAATCTACGTAATTTCAATTGCTACCATTTAATTATAATATTTCTAAAGCAGTACGAACTGATTTTAATAATTTGTACAAGTTGCTTAATTTATAAATATAAAATAATACGTGTCTATCTAATTATTCTATTAATTAAACTTTTGTAATCGTAATGATTCGAAAATGTTAATATGTTGTTAATTAACAACATATGTTATTTATAATTTATTTATTTTATTTAAAACTATATTTTACTTAATCTAAATATTTAATTACTTAACTAATATTTTAAGATCTAACTACTTAATTTATTTAAATTAAAATCCTAATTAATCTAAAATGTGTTGGATTTAGAATATTTTAATTTAGTGTTATTTGATATATAAGATTAACGAGTCATAAAAATTATCTTACACGACATTTGATAACTAATATACACTAATCTAGTATACCCGCTAAATAAGTACATAAGAAAATTTATATTTAAATCATAATAGGTTGGGTTTAGTAGTCTCAACATTAAATTCGTTGATCACATTTTCATTGTTTATTTATGCATGTTCTATTAATAAATTTTAGCCCACATTTATAATTTCCAATATTTCGGCCTAATAACAAAAAGGGTCCAAGGTCTTTACTTATTTATAATTAAGGCCCATTATTTATTTAATTCAAAACAGTCACGGTCCAGCAAGGTAAAAAGGTCAAAGGCCCAAATCAAATTTCCAATTTTAAATAAACATATAGGGCCGGCCATTTCTTACCACATTTCCATTTAAGTCCCCCAAATTTATTTATTCACACAAGGGCCTATATTTTACAATTCAATCCAATTATTTTCCAATTTCCTAATAAGGTCCCTGTCAGTTCAAAGGTTCGGTACCAGTGGTATCACTGGGCTGTACCAACTGGTACAGCACCCCCTAACAGCAACAAACAAGCAACAGAGACAGCAAGCCCAAAAAGGCAAGGCAAGGCAAGCATCCAACAAAAAATCAAGCAACAGGGGGGGGGGTAGTACCAGCAACAGAACCAAGTCAAAACCCCACAAGGCACGAAGGCCACAAGTCACAGGAAAAAGGCTCAAGGCTGCAGGTCAAGCAAGAAGGCACAGAGGCCACAGATCAACAAAGGCTCACAGCCAGCAATAGCAAAACAAACCCGAAGACCACAGGTCAAGCGAAATGGCACGAAGGCCACAGATCTAAGCATCAGCCGCAAGCCACAAGGCACAAATTTCAATTTAACGAGTTTTAGGGTTACCAGGATAGAGTAAATCGCAAGAGAGCAAGCTTCGGCCGGTTCCAAGGATCTCCTTCGTCTCACGGCCGTCTATTTCAACCAAGCAACAAACAACAAAAATATATAGAGCGAGATGAACTGAGGCGGGAAGAGAGAGATCGGGATGGGGTGCGATTTTTATCGCTAGAGAACAATAGAGAGAGAGGGGTTGGGTCTCTAGGCAGCGGGAGAGAGAGAGAGTAAAATAGAGAGAGTGAGAGAGTGGAGAAGAGGTAGAGTCAGAGGAGGGGGTGAATCAGCGAAACAAGAGAAGAAGAGGGGGGTGATTCGGCGCTGTCGCCAGAGGAGAAGAAAAAGACAATAGAGAAGAATGAGGTGTTCTGTCCCAGCAGAGAAGGGTCCGGAATTTCCATAAAAATCCAAATTTTTAGTTTAGTTGAGGTATGCTTTGAGATCTGTGCAGAACAGAATTGAACGGTTCAGCTTATTCCCAAATTAAAAAGGAGTTCATATTTAATGATATCCTATGAATCAATTATATCTAATCGAACAATTTAATAAAACTGGCGTTTAAGAATTGATACGAAATTTTACATTGTTCTTTGATTAATCTTACAATTTTATTCGTCATTTCATTAACTATTAAAATTATAATGGTTATTAATATTTTGTATTTCTTCCTTAAAAATTTATATTTGTACAAATAAATTCTAAAATTTATAAAATTTCACTAATTAGTTAAATAAATAATTTTTATATAAGTTAATTTATTCATTTAATTTATTAACCTTTATTTCCTTGGTTAATCAATTAAGGTTTTAATTGGTTGCTAATTTTAATTATCGAACTAATTAACTACATTTGAATTTACGGGTTATAACAGATTTGGTCAGCACATCTGCAACTTGCTGGTTCGTGTTCACATACTGCAACTCTATCATCTTTTGCTCAATCAGATCTCGTATGAAATGGAGCCGAGTGTCTATGTGCTTTGTTCTGTTGTGATGCACCAGGTTGTTACTAATTGCAATTGTCGACTGATTATCACAATAGAGTATTGTTGCACCTTTCTGCTCACATCTAACTCTTCCAATAAGCGCCTTAACCATACACCTTGGCATGCTGCTGATGTTACTGCATTGTACTCAGCTTCTTGCGGTTGATAGTGCAACTGTTGACTGTTTCTTCGAATTCCAACTTATTACACTGTTGCCAAAGAAGAACACCTGACCTGTTGTGCTTTTTCGATCATCTATGCTGCCTGCCCAATCACTATTGCTGTAGCCTGTCAAACGCGGTTCATCAACACCCTTGTACCACAGACCATAGCTTGTTGTACCTGCAATGTACCTAAGAATTCGCTTTGCTGCTCCCATGTGTTGTTTAGTTGGATTCTGCATGTATCTCGCAACCATTCCAACTGCATGTGTGATGTCTGGTCTTGTGTGCGTCAAGTACAACAGACCTCCCCACCAAACTCCTAAATCGAGTTGCATCTGCAGCTCCGGTTCCATCAATAGTTGTCAACTTCTCATTTGTATTCATTGGAATTAGTACGGGATTGCATCTTTTAATCCGAACTTTCTACCAAGTCTCTTGCATACTTGCGTTGGGCACAAAGATTCTTCCCTCTCTTGTTTGACCTCCAGACCTAGAAAGTAATGCATTTCTCCTAGATCGGTCATCTCAAACACACGCATCATTTGCTCTTTAAACTCCTTCACCATTGCGTCATCTGTGCCAAAATAAATCATATCATCAACATAGAGACATACCGCTGTTAAACCTCCTTTTTCTTTGCGTTTGACATAGAGATTAGGCTCATTCTTGCTTCTCTCAAATCCCAATTTCTGAAAATGTGCATCAATCTTGCTGTACCATGCACAAGGAGCCTACTTCAAACCGTATAATGCTTTGAACAAACGGTACACCCAATGTTCTTTGCCCTTCACTACAAACCCTTCCGGTTGCTCAACATAAACCTCTTCCTTTAGTTCACCATTGAGGAATGCTGACTTCACATCAAATTGATAGATAGGTTGTCTCAACTGGGCAGCCATTGCAATCAACAATCGAACCGTTTCAAATCTGGCCACCGGAGAGAACGTCTCTTCATAGTCTATGCCTTGCTTTTGTGGCATATCCTTTTGCCACTAACCTCGCTTTGTATTTTAATACACTGCCATCTGGACCAAACTTAGTCTTGTAAACCCATTTAACTCCAATTGCATTGCGATCTTTTGGTAATTCCACCAACTTCCAGGTTTGGTTTTGCTCGATTGAACTCATTTCTTCTTTCATTGCTTGCACCCATTCCTTTCTTTCTACGGCTTCTTCATAGGACAATGGATCTGCTACATACATAACTGAGTTGTTTCATACAATTCTTGTAAGGATCGTACCTTTCTTCCTTGTGTATCCGGATCAACCATCCGATGTGATGTGCTACTTGAGCTTGGACTGCTTTGCGGTTGCTCACTGCTGCCTTCTTCTTCTTTATATTCTATTTCTACTATTGGTGTGTTGTCTTCCTCCATAGACCAATTCCAACTAGCATTCTCATCGAACATGATATTTCTACTGACTATAATCTTCTTTGTCACCGGATTAAACAACCTATAACCTTTAGATTGTATGCAATACCCAATAAACATACACTTTTCAGATTTTGAGTCCAGTTTTTTTCGGTTTTGTGTGCTTATGAGAGTGTAAGCAATGCACCCAAAAACACGCAAATGCCCCATACTAGGCTTCCATTCAAACCACGCTTCAAATGGTGTTTTGTTCATCACTGCCTTGGTCGGTGACAGATTTAGAACATATACCGCTGTTGCTACTGCTTCAGCCCAAAAAATATTCGTCATACCTTTAGATTTCAGCATACTTCTTGCTAGTTCTACTACCGTGCGATTCTTGCGTTCAGCTACACCGTTTTGCTCAGGTGTGTATGGAGTGGTCAGCTGCTGTAGCACCCCTTCTTTCTCACAAAACTGCTTGAATTCTTTTGATTGAAACTCACCACCGCGATCTGATCTTAGAGCTTTCAGCCTAGCCCCTGTTTGCGTCTCTGCCATGGCTTTGAACCTTTTGAACAGTCCAAACGCTTCACTTTTGTAGCTAAGGAAATATACCCAAGTCATTCTGCTGTAATCATCAATAAACAGCATAAATACTTGCTTCCTCCCATTGATTCAACCTCCATGGGTCCGCACAAATCAGTATGCACTAACTCAAGTACCTTGGTTGCACGCATCGACTGATCTTTTGGAAATGGCAGCTTCGATTGCTTGCCAAACACACATCCTTCACATAACCCGATTTCACCAATTTCGGGTAACCCATTCACCATTTTCTTTTGATTCAACAATCTCAAACCATTCATGTTTAGATGACCATACCTCAAATGCCATAACTCGCTGGAACTAATCTCCTTGGCTGCAAGTGCCTTGTCTTTCACCTTGGCTATCTCTAGAGGGAACAAGTTGTTTTGTGTCTTCTTGATTGTTGCCATCGTCTGATCCGTGGCTGCATCTACAATTCTGCAATTGTTGCCTTCAAACTTGATGGTACACCCGCTGCCCATCATCTGACCGATGCTGAGAAGGTTTTGGGACAGTTGAGGAATATAGTACACATCATGTAGCATCCGTGTATTGTGACTGCTGGTCTGCACGGCTACTCTTCCTTTTCCTTCAACATGAATCTCTTTATCGTCACCAAGCTTTACTGCCTTCTTGTATGACTCATCTAATTCATCAAATAGATGTTTGAAACCCGTCATATGGTTTGAGCACCCGCTGTCCAAAAACCAGATTTGACTCACATCCGATTTTTCATCGGTTTTGGCCACAAACAACTGTGCCTGATTGTTCTTCTCTTCAACAAAACTTGCTTGTCCTTCTTCTCTTTTCTTCTTGTAGCAGTCGGCCTGCACATGACCGGGCTTGTGGCAGTAATAGCACTCCACGTCTTGACCTTCTTCTCTCTGTTTCTTGTAGCAATCGGCTTGCATATGCCCTTTCTTGTGACAGTAGTAGCATTCTTCATCTTTCTTCGGTTGATTAGAATGCGGTTGATTGTAACTAGGCTTGCCTCTGCCTCTGCCGCCTTGACTGCCTCGACCTCTGCTGTAACCTTGGCCTCTACCTCTGCCTTGCTGTTGGTTTCTTGAGGAATTGCCATTGGTATAGAAAGCTTTGGTGTCATCCTTCACTTCTGATCGGTTGAGACGAACTTCATGGACCTGTAGTGATCCCATCAACTCATCAAACGTGTAGGTGGATAGATCTTTGGATTCTTCGATTGCCGCGACCACATGATCAAACTTGGTTGTCAGGCTGCGCAACACCTTCATCACAACCGTCTTTTCTGGAAGATCTTCTCCACAACTTCTGATTTGGTTGACTATTGTTGTAACTTGCGTGAAGAAGGATTGAACTGACTCGCCTTGTTTCATGTTCAATGTCTCAAACTCCCGTCTCAAGCCCTGCAACTTGATGGCTACCACCTTGGAACTTCCCTGAAATGCAGTTTTCAGAGTTGTCCAAGCCTGATTTGCTGTTTCTGCTGCTGCAATCTTTGCAAACACCGATTCGTGTACGGCTTGCTGAATGAAGAAGAACGCCTTTGCATCTCGCTTGGCTGTGTCGATTGGTGTGGGATCAGGATTCGGTATTCCCTTGTCTGCTAGTTCCCACAAGCAATAAGATTTCAGCATAGTTCGTACCTTGATGCTCCAGAATTCGTAACTCTCACCCTTGAACAAAGGTACCATCTGATTTGACATGCTAATGGTGGTGTTGTTGCCTGCGTCGGCCATGGTCGGATCTGCCTTGATCTCTCACCTTTGGCTTGGTCGGATCTGCCTTGATCTCTCACCTTGCTCTGAAACCAATTTTGTTGGGAGTTTTTCGGAAAAGAGGAAAAAACAGAAAACAGGGCAGCAGCAGAAATTTTCACAACTCCATTTTTTTCATTGATTTAATTAACATAAACAGATCCGGTATTTATAGTGGTGCATATCCCTCATTTCGCACCCCACTAACTCCACTAACTTTGCTATAACTAACCTATAACCAACCCACTACTTGACATATTAATTAATAACTACCCACTACTTCCTGCACATGTCAAAACAGAAAACTTGCTGCCTAAGTTTACAATTAACTCTAAACAGAAAATAAACTGCTGTAAAAACCGAAACTATAAAACTGCATCTTTTATTGGCTGATACGGTCCGTATTGGCTGATACGGTCCGTATTCATTGCTGACTTGGATTATTTTCAACACCCTACTCTGATTGCATTTATTTTTCTTTTCTTTTTTTCTTCTTCTTTTCTCTCTTTCTTTGTATGCATTTATAATGTACATGCACACTCATGCATGATCAAGTCTTACTCTATTTATTTGTGTTGTTGTTCATTTTTCTTTATTTGCATAGATATTTATGGTTAATTTTGATGAAATCTAAGCATATTAGTACCATTGAAAGAATAGGTCCAATTTCTCCGATATGAAAAAGTGTTACATCTTTGTGTAAAATTAAATAATGAAAAAGTTGCCACAAATCTAAGCAGGGAGAGGGAGGAGGATAAAGATTTGCTGTATAGCACTCCCCTTTTTAAATACTAAGAAAAAAATATGAATTCCAATTTGCTGTGGTGGCAATTAAATGCACGGGCATGGTGCTTGGCAACTTTCCTGTGAAGTATACTTCTTCGTTATTTGCTCTTTTCTCATATGCACTTTTAATTTCATAATAAAGTATCTCCTATATGCCTTTAAAAAAAGTGATTATCCATATCCCATTTAGCTTAAAATAAGTATGCATTTTTTCTTAAAAGAAAATAGCACTTTTGTATGCCCATCTAAAACATGGGGCATATTTCTGATAAAGACTTTACTTATAATTTCTATTAAAATACAAAAAAAAATCAGATACTTGAGGAAGGTTACTTAAGTGATATTTTTGAAATAATATGGGCAAACAGGGGTGAATAAATATTTAAAAATGAGGGGTTAGGTGTGGTATTTTCTGTACTCCGTAGGGATGTGCATGGCATTTTTTGTTTTGTAGGGTTGGCACCAAATATGCCATTTATTTGCTTGTAATTTCCCTATATATTTGATTCCTCTTTGAATTTTCACTAACCACTATATAAAATTCTCCTCTATTGTAGGGTTGTTTCTTCAAAAGCACCAATAAGGCCCGGTCAGCACTAGAACTAGTGTTTTTATTTTTATTTTTGGGTGGGAATTTGGGGTTTAGTTGGTGTTTGAAGAATTTCAATGTGTGCAACATTTGCCGCTGTGATAATAAAACGGCTGTAGATGTAGGTGCATATTTTGTGTAGACTGATTTTTGTAGGTTTAAAGGGACTATAATTAATGAACTTGATTTTTTTTTTCTTTTTTTTTGTGAGCCTTTATAATGTGCTCGTGAAGTGATGTTTCAGTGATAAATCTTTGGTGTTAATTGTCTTTTTAGCATATTTTCATCAATGCGGCGGCAATCGATGTTCATAACTGGGTGCTTTTTAGTTAAGGCACTCAAAATTAGGGTACAAAGAGGAGGGCAGGATCTAGACAAGGTTATGGCCTTCTTAGTGTTGTTAGCGGGCCTCCTTAATAAATAGGGAGTAATATCTTATTACGATCCGGCTACTGTTAAGTAGCTGACCTCTGTGTAAATAACTTTTTTGTCAATATATCTTTTAGTGGGACTTTCTCACTGAACCTCAAAAAAAAATATACGTACTTGTATTTGGTTGTGAAACGCTAATGTGCATCTCTTCAACTGAAAGAGAAACCTCGGTTTACACTTGTTAGTGCATTAAGGTTGTTCAATGTAGCAAATTAGCAGTAAAACTATTTTCCTTAACAAAATCTCCAATTATTTCAACTTCCTTACTAACCATATTATTCTCTCCGTCCCATGTGGTACTAACCCACCCCATCTATCCGGACACCAAATTTCTGTTATATTAGAATAATAATTGGGCTGGAGCACTTTGGAGATTCATGCTTGCATTAGCCCAAATGTTTTGTAATCGGCTCTCTAGCTTCCTTTTGCTTTTTGTATAAATTTAAATGAACGGACATAATGCATTTGAGTTTTTAGATTTATGACCCAGCAACTCATAAAGTTCGTTCTGTTTGACAGACAGAGCTTTGGAATGGAATTTTCCAAACTCCTTTTAATTACAAGGATTACGAATATCAAACAGAAATTAAAGATTTATTGTCAACTTTGTAATTTACATCTTAGTGATGTTGATATGAAATACAAATAGAATGTAGTTCAATGATAAGGTTTATACGGTATCTGTCATTATCATCTTAGCACTTTGAAAACATTTCCACATATAATTGCTGGTTCAAATTTTGTCCCATTGCAGATCAAAATTCTATGCATTGTCAAGTCCTTTTGTTATTTTCTTGAATGATTTCATTTTCACTGTTGCCCTCTGGTCAAAGTGAAGTTTCAATAAAATTGTCCTTTTGTTAATATATCAACAAGTTTATGAGTAGGGTTAAAATGTCCTATTAGTTTTGTGCCCCATCATGCTCCAATATGATCTGAACCACTCAATATGATCTTCCTATTAAAATTACTATTTTTTAAGGTAGGTAAAAAGTCACTGTTTTTAGAAGATTTTGGACTATTAAAAAATAGTCATAAAATTAGTCAAAAAATCACTCTAAAAAATTAGTCAAAAAATTCTAAAAGTTATAAAAAAAATTATCCAAGCAAAATTTAATATGAAGATCATGTTGAACGGTTCGGATCGAATATTTTGACTTTGAAAATGGAGATAACGATGTTGGGGCATGATGGGGCACAGAACCAATGAGGCATTTTAACCCTACTCCAAGTTTATTTGGAAGTTTTTGTAACTTAACAGCGAGATTTTAGATTGTTGGATTAGTTGACTCAAGTCGTTGCTCTCTCTCTTTAGGATAGGGATAGGGATAGGGATAGGGTGGCATGGGACTGGTCTGCATTTTTTCCCAAAATTTAGTCTCAGAATCTGTGCCTATGAGCATGCGCATTTTTTTTCCTCAATTAAATTAGCAGACAGTGGATCAACTTTGATATAAATTTGGATCTAGCCAGCAGTTAATATTTTAATAATTTAATTAATTGTAGTTTACTTAAATTTGTTTTTACATCATAAATTGAGAAACAGGGGAACAGACTCTTATAAAGAATTAGTTTTAACTAATTTTTACTATTTCAAAAATTTTGTGTGTTGTAGAGAATCATTCACATTTCACAGAGGTGAGGTGCAGCAGAGTCTATGATACATCACAATTATTTATTTCAACCAACATAATTACTTAAGGATGCCAAAATCTTAAGGCTGCTTGACCACTCTCCTCCTAACAGCATGCAAGCCTATATAACTCTATTATTTAATTACATGAACACTAGTTTTTGGCACAAATCTATATAAATCTATTAATTAATTGCACACTTTATAATAATAATATATTAATTAATTGCACATACATAAATCTCACTTTTTATTTATACATGTACATAATTAAATAGGTTGTTGCATTCTTCTTGCTTTGACACTTTCATGTAACCAGGCCTCAATCTTCTAAGGCTTTGTACATAAACGTGTGGTGTTCATCCCCGGTACTGTGCGGCACAACACATCTAGAAATTGCGATGTGTTGGCATGGCACGGCCTCGTTCCGGCCGGACACACCAAAACACGGTAAGCCGAAACACAGTATGGTACGGCCACAATACCCTACTCTTAGCTTTTCAGCTATGATATCTTTTCAGTTTACCTCTAGTCAATGCAACTTTTGAGCATGCTTGTTGTTAGTTATATATGGTGCATTTTTCAATTTTTAGAAATGCATAAACAAGTCAGGATCTTTTTTTTAAAAAAAAAAAACAAGTCGGGATCTTTTGTTGTTTGACAACGATTGGGAACTTAATTTGTTGGATTAGTTCACTGAAGACATTTATCTACTTCAGATAGGGTGGCAAGGGATTGGTCTATGTTTTTTCTCTAAAAAGTAAATTTGGTTGGACCATCTTTTTTTTTTTGCCTTTCCAATTAGACTAATTGTTTACATTTTACACTAATTGTTTGCATGGACTTCCGGTGTTTGTCTCCAAGTTTAGCTCTGATTGTAAAGTAAATGATATCATGCAAATGCGTGTCAGCTGGGTCCGACCCATTAGTGCACCGACCGAACCGAACTAATCAAATTAATTTGTATTCTCTTTCTGGTAATTAGTTCATATATACAACCAATTACTTGAGTAAAGTTTCCACAAATCTTTGGTTCGGATTTTAATAATTAATTTGTTTATCGCACGCCAAATATTTTGAATCTTAAATGGTCGTCTGTTTTTTACTTGGTCTTTTTTATTATACTCTGTCGATCTTAGTCAAAATGAATGAGGTGCATTGGAGCTTTATCAGTGGCCCAGCCAGTGCCTTTAATTAGGTCTACTTAGTTGGACCTCTCTTTTCTTTCATATCAGCCCAGAGAGGGCCACACTAATAACTCAATAGTCCAACAACAAAATGGTCAATCCATTATTTTTTTGTTTGTTTTATCGGATTTCAAAATGCCCTCAGTTAATTATATATTTATATTCCAATAAAATTCTAGGCAAGTCGGGTAGAATTACCACGCCATTCGATTAATCATATGGATTTCAAAATGCCCTCAGTTATGCACTTTTAGAAAAATGATACCACAATAATAACTTCAAACTTGCTTTAAAACATAGCTGAGCATTCTAATTAAGATCTCTTAATTCGAACAAAATACAGGATTTCAATGGAAAAAAAAAATCTTTGAAGATATATATGGATAAAATGTTATTTCCGCATTAGTTTGGTGGTATTGAAAATAAAATATTTTTTTAAACTCATTTTCCTAAATTTTCTTTATATATCATGTTAAATAGCTTCGTACGTACAAATCGTAACCCATATTTTGATAGTTATAGTAAATAATTCAACTGATACAATGTCTGTAGTACAAGATTTATTGTATTTATTTAAAGTCTTTGTATTTTTATTGACTGTATCATAGAAAAAATAAGAAACTAATAATATGAAATAATTCAATTAATGTGTTCTTCAAAAAAGAAAGAATTCAATGTCACCACTTTTTACATATGTTATACACCATTAATATGCAAGTATCGTGCCTGTACGTTGCAACGTGTACATATTATAAGAGAACAAAAACAAAAATCTCGTACAAAATGACATATTTTCATAAAAAAAATTGGCCAATGAAAACAATAATTTTGAAACAATATCAATGATAATATAAAAACAGATTGGTTCTAAATTCAAATTATATAAAAAAGTTGTTAGTATCAGGAAGTCCAATGAGAAATAACGTCAACTTAGTGCAAATCGAAGATATCATATTGTGTTGTGCATTTTTAGAAAAATCGTACAACAAAAATAACTTCAAACTTGCATTAAAACTAATTAGCTAAGCATGCTCAGATCTCTTAATTTGAACAAAGGACAGGTTTTCAATGGAAAAAAAACTCCTTGAAGATATGAATAAAATTTTATTTTTGTATTAGTATGGTGGTATTGGAAAAAAAAAATCTTTTCTTAAATCGTAACCCATATTTTGTCTATAGTAGAATATTTATTGAATATATTTAAAGTTTTTTATCTTAGAAAGAATAAGAAATTATTAAAAAGAAAGAATTCAATGTTTACTAATTGCGTTATACACCATAAATATATATCATTAAAATCATTGTATCTTACACGTAATAACAAAAAATTAATAAACAAATTAAATATCTCTAATTTTTGCTTGCGTTATATATGATTTACTCATGAAATATACATAGCGAATGAGAATAACAAATTTAAATCACTGAATATTAATTATGAACACATTATGTCCATGATTAGTCATTATTTCTCATGTGTGTTCGAGATAAAATTATTTCTGCAATTATTTGCACCTAAAAGGAATTAACACTAATTACAACTAAATTATACTAATTTTGGTATATTACTACTAACATTTTACAACCATTTTGCACTAAAAATGAATTTTAAAAATATTGAAGGGACTTACTCGCAAATCTGAAAAGAGGAGGAGAAATTTGAGAGAAAAAAGATAAAGTGAGGAGAGATAGTGTGAAATTTGATAGAATGAATTTTGAGAAAAATGCCTCACAGTCTACACATATATATAAATGTCCAAACCGTACATTTAATAACCGGTTGAGAAAACAATAATTGAGGACCAGTCATTTAATAGACGGTTGAGAAAAAAATAAGAACCGGTCATTTAATAGCCAGTTGAGAAAAAAATAGGAACCGGTCATTAAATAGTAGGTTTGGACATTTTTAAAAAGCAGCTAATGAGGATATATTTATTAATTTGTACTTAACTTTGGATATTAATAAAAATTGTTTGGGTTGATAAAAAAAAGATTGTTTAGCTTCGTACTAAAAGCTTCGTACTAAAAGCACCTACCAAAAATAAATTAGTTTAGTAATCAAATAATAAATTGTTTTGGGGTCACGGGTAAAGTTAACCAACCACCCACTTAATAAATTATATTAAGTGGATTCAATCAGTGACTAGCTAGTCACACGAATCTATTAAGTGGCGATATCGATAAGGGAGCGCTTCCCACTGTGTTATCCTACGAATATTAAAAGTGCATTATTTCAGAAAGCAGAAACCACTTGGAATTTTAACTTACCCCTCATCAGATCTGAGGACTCTGCTGCTCTTTACCCATTTCTCATTTCTAAAACTCAGATCTAAGGAACAGAGCATACGCATAGTCACTTTTGTTCCGTACAAAGTCTTCCAAGAGCTTACCTTACCTAGCCGCCTCCTCAGATCTGCTGCTCTTTACTCATTTCTCATTCCTCATTTTCACATTTTCACAACCCACATCTAAGGTTCTTTCCTCCTACTGAGCCTCTCCACAGAAATCTACAGAGCAAAATGGCAATGACTTTGATAAACTCTCTGCTCTCTCTTGGCACCAAATTGCTCCCCTCAATTACAGCCTCTGCCCAGGCTCCTTCTTCCTCTTCATCAAATTCTAACAACTCCGAAAGGGGGCGTGCTCTTGCTGCCCAGGATAATATGGAGAGGCTGATGGTAACTCTCAAGGGAATCAAGGCCACGTTGCTTGATGCAGAGGAGAGGGAAATCAGAGACCACTATGTCAAGCACTGGCTAAAGGAGCTCAAGAAGGTAGCTTCTGATTCCGAGGATGTGCTCAGCGAGTACCGGTACGAGGTTACACGTGCCCAAGTAGAGGCAAGAAAGGCTTCTCAGGCTTCCAGTTCTCATAAGAGAAAGCAGATGGAGGTTAGTGTCTTGTGCATATACAAATTAAATGGATTCTTATTGTGCTAGTGTATTTTTTTTTATTTTTTTTTGTCGTGGTGTGGTACTAGAAGTAAATTGTGTATGCTTGAATTTTCTCTTGTTTTTTAGATGGATTGACATTCAACGAAGAGGTGACTTGCTCTATTACTAGATTTCCAAATCAAACATTAGAGTCGTCACTAGATCCATTAATTATCAGTTTTAGTTAACAAATTATGAAATTTGACATATGTAATACATTTATTTTTTACAGTACTTTGTTTCAATTCCTGACGACATGGTTAATCGGCTTAAAAAAATTAGAGGTCGATTTGATGAAATAGCGAAAGACCGTGAGGCTCTCCAATTAAGAGAGAGTGATGGAGAGAGGCATCCAAACAACAAAAATTTACGACCCCCAACGGGTCACATGGTGGATGAGGCGAGTATTTTTGGTAGAGATGCTGACATTTCAAAGGTCATCGATTTCTTGTTAACTGAAAAAGAAAAGCCCTTTTCGGTCATTTCAATTATTGGCAAAGGTGGTCTCGGAAAAACCACCATTGCCCAACTGGTCTACAACGATGAGAGGGTAACCCGGTGCTTTGATTTATTTGGGTGGGTATGTGTGTCTGAAGAATTTGAAGTCAGGAGACTCATCAAAGAAACCATTGAATCATTTTCCAAAATCAAATATGATGGGAGTGATGTGTTGAGCTCATTACAAGAGAAGCTTGCAGAAACTGTGAAGGGAAAAACAATACTGCTTGTTTTAGATGACGTGTGGAACGAGAATCAAAGTCATTGGGAGTTATTAAGGGTTCCTTTTAAAGAAGCAAAGCTAGTCAGAATTCTCGTGACAACAAGAAATAAAAAGGTTGCAGAAGTCATGCAAACAACAACCTGTTTTAGGCTAACTAACTTACCCGAAGATTTGTGCTGGCAGTTGTTTCAGCATTATGCATTTAGTGGTACAAGTGACACTATGCCGAAACACTTGATAGATGTGGGAAGGGAGATTATGAAAAAGTGTGGTGGGCTGCCATTGGCTGTGAAGTCAATTGCAAGCCTCCTTAGGCATGAACCAGATGAAGAGAGTTGGAGAGAGATTCTAGAAAGTGATCTATGGGAATCAAATCCTACTAATGATATATTCCCAGCGCTTCAAATCAGCTATGCTCATCTACCTTCTCGACTTAAGCCGTGTTTTTTGTTTTGTTCCATGTTCCCAAAAGATTACATATTAGAAAAGATGAATTTGATAGAGTTATGGATCTCTCATGGCTACATCGAATCCAGTGGCAAAAGAAGGATCGAAGAAATTGCTGGTGAATATTATGAGGAGTTACAAGGGAGGTCCTTTCTTGATGATTATTCTGATTTTTATTTGGGTAGATCTTCAGAAGACTGTAAGTTGCACGATATAATCCATGACCTTGCTCGATTTAATTCTGAGAATGAACATTATTCGGTGGTGATCAACCAGCCACTTGATATTCAAAAGGAAAATGTTCCGCAGGAAGCATGCCATTTGTATGTAGGTGGTTCCGTTGGATATGTAAATCAAACTCTCCAAAAAAATTTGAAGGGTTTAAGAACTATTTCTACGGATCTGAGAGCATGCCGTGGAGATTTGGATCATGAGTATTGTATAAACAATACAGAGGCAGTGGACCTAAATTCGGAGTTGCCGGAATATTATAAAGAATGTTCAGTGCACTTATGTAACCTCACTAAATTTGGATTACTCAGGGTTCTGGAATTGAAAGGGGATGATTTGATAGGGATTCCTGATTCCATTTCAAAGTTGAAACATCTAACCTATCTTAGACTTACATCTTCACGTCTTCAAATGTTGCCACTATCCATTGGCATCCTTTACAACCTGCAGACTTTAATTCTTGATTGTTCTAACCTTGAATATCTACCTAAAAGTATTGGTGATCTTCTTAACTTACAGTTTTTAAATATTAAATCTAGAAATCTTAGGAATCTACCTAAATCACTCGGTGAACTTAGTAACTTACTGAGATTATTTATTGGAGGTTATAATTTCCTGGATTATGTCCCGCATGGGCTTGTTAATTTTCCGGCAATAAAGACAATGAGAGCAAGATTGACAGTTGAAACTATAGCTTGGTTAAAGGATATAACGGACCTTGAAGGAAATCTCTCTATTTATGGAATGAGTAATTTAAAAGATGCGCAGCGTGCTAGCATGAGAAATAAATGCAAACTTTAAACTTTGCATTTAAGCTTGGAAACTTATTTGTTTGAATTAGAGAACTCTAGGGAATCAGGGGTGACATTAAGCCTCAAACCAGAAGCTTGTGAGGACGAGTGGGTTGGTGTCCATGATGCAGCTTTTTCTTGGTTAGAATCCCTCCAGCCACATCCTAACCTCAAAATACTCCAACTAAGATATTATTCTTTAGCCACAGTACCAAGATGGGTGAGTGATCCATCTTCCTTGCAGTCAATACAGAAAATCATGTTACTTTCTTGTATCAATATTGAATCTCTTCCATTCCGCAATCTTCACACTCTCAAGCACCTCCACATTTTTGAATGTCATAGTATCCAAGTTCTGCAGCTGGAGCAGCTACCTTCCCAGCTTGAAGAATTGCAGATTAGATGGTGTGGAAACCTGGAGTTGATTACCGGACTAGGGAATCTGGATATGTTGACTAGACTGTATATTGTAGGTTGTATAGTCCTGAAATCAATAACGATGCATGGACTGCAGTTGATGGAATCTACCGAGTCAATTGGTGATTCCTCTCATAAAAGGTCATATATTGGCAGACCAAGCATTTCATCACTTACAAGGCTGGAAATCTTTGGCTGTGAATTGCTTCATGTTCTTCCAGATGGGTTGATTCCATCTGGGTCTTGCTATGTGCGTGTTCTTGACTGCAGCTGCCCTGACATTACAATTGGGGATTAATCGAACCAGGTTCGTAATTTAATTAATATATGAATATTGTAGATTTTACACAAATGAACTTTTTTAACTTTCTGAAGTCGTATGCCTTGGTAGGATTTGCTGACTGACTAAACAGCTATAGTTCGACAAATCAATATTTCATTTTTTTTAGTATTTATTTGTTGATACAAAATAAGCTATTGTCCAATTATTTTGTAGATCTTTCTGAAGATATTTACGAAGATATTTCGGAAGATGACTTCTAATAGGAGTCCGTACTTTGACCCTGGATAGAAATGAATTTACCATTCAATTTATTATATGATTTGTAATAATTGGTAAGAATTTTCTTTCCTTATGGGAACTCATTTTCATTGATTTTGTATTTTTTTCAATATTTTTTTCTTCTTCAATTATTCTCCTCTTAAGAATAATTAAGCCAACAGTCAATTTTTGTCCTAAGCCACTTTTTTCTGGTTGTCTGGATCTCCCCTGTTTTTTTGTTTTTCTCTTTCTTTGCTTTTCAGCTTTTTAATAAGGCCTTGATTTTTCTTTTCTGCTTTTCGTCTTTTTTGCAAGATTCATGAGTGATGAGGTGATCATGTGACAGCTGAATAAACATATCAAAATATTCATTGAATCTTTAATTAGTTTATTTTTCTTGTTTGTTATAATCGTGGGAGAATCTTTTAGCAGAAAGTACCTCTCTCTGTTTCCTCTTGTGCGTACAACCTATAATATTAACGAAGCAAAAGTTCCTCTTTTTATGTTTTTCTAGCTTTTTTTCAAGTAAAGATCGTGAAATTATTTCAAATTAAAATTTGTGCACCAAATCTTCTAGGAAAATTATTTTTTAAAGAGCACTTCAATAATCAACATTCGAGTTTGCTACAACCTTGGGTTCCTATTGGGTAACAAAATCATTGTGCGTCCAACATCTTCCCGCAATTTTTATTAATACCCTAAAAAAATAGGAAATCTACCCTCAGCATTGAAATAATTTCATAAATACCCTAACCGCCACACGTTGGGGCAGTTTTTTTTTTACATATGTTTAGCTGACTGCCCCACAGTGGAGCGGTTTGCTACAATTTTTATTTTTGAGATGTTGAGTGTGTTTAGAATTTGTCAATTTTTTTAGAGATGTTTAGTCGGGCATTTGTCAATTTTACATTTCCAATTAATGCGTGGCGGCTTTTCAAGTATTTGAATAATCACCGTTGGATCTCTGCTAGATCCAATAAAGTATGCCAATTGAATATTGCACGGATCCGGGTAATATATAGTTTTGTTAGATGAATCTAACTTAACTGTTTTATTTTGGATTTGTTTTGTGTGTTGTTCATTGGGAGGTGGTACTTGATGCTTCGGGCTATATTAGTGTAGCTACACTGTTGCGCTATCTTTGCTTGTAATATTTGCCCTGAAAGATATTAAGTTGTTTAAAAAAATAATTTCTTGTGGAAACTGTCACTAGTGGAAAAACACAAATCAGGATCGGGTATATTCGCACATCAGGATCGGACCTACAGCCGATCCTATTCCAGCCGATACAAGTAGTCAATCTCAACTGTATCGGTTAAACAACCGATCCAGATAGGAACAATCTGGATCGGGTAATTAATATAAACCCGATCCTAGTTTTAGTTATCGCGATCGGTTTTATTAAGTAACCGATCCCAATAATCCAGAATCTGCATTGGTTATTTATTCCAACCGCTCCCGACTTCATAGTATTTGGATCGGTTAAAAATAAAACCGATCCCGCCTTGCCCAGTATTTGCGTCGGTTAAAAATTAAATCGATCCCGGAATGTAAGTACCAGGATCGGTTTATTACTACCCGATCCTATATTTATTATCTGGGCAAATTAATTAAACAATTGGATCGGTTTTTAACAAACCGATCCAATATTCCGGCCAATATATAAAATATTTTTATTCCGGCCAATATATAAAATATTTTGTTAAAAACCGATTCAGATAACTAGCAGGTTCGGTTTATTTATACGAACTGATCCAGAAGGTTGTTATCACGATCGGTTGTGTATAAATAACCGATTCGGATAGTGATCCGAATCGGTTAATAAATTAATAACCGATACTGATTTTTTACAGTGTTTTAAAAAAATTTATTTTATATTTGGCCAGCTTCCAGTATATTTTGCTGGCCTATATAGGATATCACATGCATCAGGAATCACCACAAATCGATACACATCCTAAATTATTAGAAAAGTATCACATCCTAAATTATTAAGCTCCTAAATCCATACACCATATCTTAGAATTATTAAGCTCCTAAATTATTACAAATTATTACAAATTATCACATTCTAAATTGTTTTACTTTTTTGAATGATTACCTCCTTTAAGAAAAAGTTACACCACGAGTTGCGAATCTCGTCCATTCTGTAAACCGGGTACTTAATGGGAAAGTCCTGCATTTTTTAAATGATATAAGAACACAATTAAATATGTACTTAATTATATTTGAAGCAACTATGCTTACTTTTGGAAAATATATAAATGTATATATACCTTCATTTTCGGAAAATCACGGAGGAAGCGATGTATTATGTCGTGCATGAACATCATGACATAATATCCACATTCCCAACCTCCATTTTGTTGTGGGCACTACATTACACATCAAGAGAGTTAAAAAAATTAAACAATTTTTGCACATATAGATTTTGACCAATTTTAATTTGCAGCGAGGTCCCTATAATCATATCATAACCAAATTTTCACCATTTTTTACATCTAAGTCCCTCGTTTAACATCACCAACTTAGCAATTTACAAACAACAAGAGAAGTTAAAAAATAAGTACTTACCCTGCAATAATTAGTCTTGAAATTAGAGCATTTTCCAGTTCCTCCAATCATCTGGTCCAATTGGTAGGGCCTGTTGAAAAAAATACTACCAATTCTAAGAAAAATATTAATGAAAATCTATAGATTTGACAAATAAAAGCTTGAAAAGCATACATTTTGAGCGCATCGATGATCTTCGGGTGAAGTGGAGCCGATTTCTTACCAGCGGTCTTACTGAGAGAATCGAACACGTACGCCTGACTCTCCCTTGGCATAAGCACGACCAAGAGCCAATGTGTTCTGCAAATTAGGTTTTGTATCATCTCACATTCTATAATTTGGGTCCGGCTAATTTGCTGCCGGCAGCAAATTAGCCGTCCCCAATTTGATTTATACGAAATGAAAGAAACTTAATAAAATTAGAATGTATATATAGCACTAACTTCTGATGATACGGTATGAATATCAGTTTCTTCCTCCGGTTTTCTCTCAGTACAACCTTTAAGTATTTCTCAACGTATTCTATTGATTGGGCACCACCCTCCAACAAGTGTAAATTGGTTTTCATGGGGTCCATGAAACCAACACGCTCATCTTCTCGATGTTCCTCCTTGTTGTATTTCTGCAGATACCTGCAAAAAAGGGAATACAGGTGATCTCGATTTTTTCATTTTGGATTAAAAGTAGTACATTCTACCATTATTACGAATGTTAACTCACATCATGAAGATCTGAATAATCGGTCCGGTGAGCCACTCCTTTGGTTTAACCAACGTCAAAAAATCATCTGCATTGACTACCAGGGGTTCTTCATGATGGAAAAGGTCAGGTGGCTGGTTAACGTGAAATGCTTTGTTAGGTTGGCTCAAGAACCGATCACGCAGATGGGTACAAGACTGTGGAAAACGGACAAAATCGATACCACCAAACATGTTTGTTTCAGTTTGTACCACATCCCCACCAGTACGAACATTGGGTGGTTCCTGCAATTAAGATAATACCATCAACTAAAACTCTACCATATAGATACAAATTTATAACTATAAGAAGTTGTAATAATAATATGCATTTTTTTACCTGATCAATATTTATCATAACTATCGGCCATGCGGTGGAGCTGCCAACGGCTGAGATGATGGTTGGCATGTCTTCATGTGGTACAGGTAGAGGGGTGTCTTCTTCACCCGGGACCACTGCATCCACCATTACCCTTGCATGGTCAGGTGGTAGAGGCCTCGTGTGAATGGTCTCTCCAGGATTTACTGGAACATTAATTGTCCCCGAAGCCACTTCAACCTTCTTCCCATCTCGATGCATGAGAAGTCTGCATACTCGTTGCGACGGCTGTACATGCTACAAAAATTCATTCGAAGGAATAATATGTATAAAACTAAGGCATGTACGTAATAGAATTATTTTTTTTATTTGGATGGAAAAATATGTATTTATTTGCATTACCTCCATCGGGAAAAAGAGGGAAGTCCGTGGTCCAACTGACTGGCAGCTGCTCGCTACGGCTGTTGGGCTGTGAGTGGCTGTTGGGCTTTCCGCGAGTATTCCTCGGCCCATCAATGTTGCCATCTGCTCCGCTAACATTACCTTCATTTTCTCCTCCATATCTGCCTTTATTCTCGCCTCTGCAACTTCTACTCTCACCGCCACTTCTCTCTCTATCCGCTGTTCAATGTCCGCGCCAGACCCAGAAAGCACGTGTCTCCTCCTTTTTCCGCTTCCCTGATATGCCTTTTTAATACCCACCAGAGCTCCAAGGCCTCTCACCCTCCCAGCATGTTCCGGATTCGGCAGAGATTTTCCTAGAACATCGTCGTAACGATCGACGGGCAACAAGCCTTTGTTGAAAGCCTCCTGTTGTTCTTCCTGAAATGACAATGGCAACCTGTTATCACATAATAAATTAGAGTTGAATTTCAAGGAATGAAAATATCTAAATCCTCACAATAGTCTTGACGATTGCTTCTGTGTCCGGGTTAGGATGAAGAAGTTCCTCGCCATCGGCTGACTGCTTCGTGTGTCCTAGTGTCCACGAGACATGCCTATACTGAACAGACATATCAAGAAACTGCTCCTGTGACAGTATAGTAGTTGACCCCTGGGTAGACGGATCACTACTTACTGCTTTATCGTTTGCAATTTTCTGGAATGCTTCTTTGAGCCTATTCTGGAATTTCTCACCGCTGTACCCTCTGGATCCCAGGTAATGTTTATACTTGTTCTTGGACTGATTCTCCTTCCCCTTATTGCTTTTATTCTGCAATTTACCCAAAGAAACAATTACGAGTTATGAAAATCGTTGAACAATTAAACAATTAGGTTCATTGAACGTTTATAGTTAAAAAAAGTGACCTTGAATTCATCCGACCGGTGGGACTCGACAAAGGCATCCCAAGCTTCTTGTGTGATCGAGAGCTTCTCAAGGTCGGGCGTCGTACCTGCGTTGACGTGCTTAGTCAGAGCTACTCTGTACTTTCGGTACATTTCTGCCATTTTTTGTATTATCTTCTTCTTCAAATATTGATCATCACCATCAATATTCCAGTCCATCTGCCAAACAAACAGAAATCAAGGTTTACGTGAGTTAAATTCAACTTTGCTAGCTTGTGAGCTTAGGACCATGTTATTTACCTGGATTTGGTTCCATATCTTTTCCTTCACGTCGGTTTCTACCTAAGACCACTCTAGGCACGTTATAGGAACGTTCCTTCTTACCAATATCCCAAGGTGTGAGGGGTATTTAGTGGTTTGCCTATTAATAATAGGCCTCCCAAATGCATCAAATTCAACATGCTTGCCGGTCTGATTAACGACGGTAGCAAGTTGGGAAGGCCCTCTTACTCGCTTCTCACCCGAGGCGCGCTCGCTACCAGCACCACTAGCCTCACCAGCACCACTAGCCTCACCAGCACCACTAGCCATCTGAACGGTTAGATAGAGAATAAAAAAACAACCAATTTAGAGTGAAAATTTGATTTATTTGGATTTTTCTGCTATTTTTAGTGAATTTTCAAAACTGGAGCAGCATGTGTATTCGTGCTGTTTTTTCAAAACTGGAGCAACATGTGAATTTTCTAAACTTGGGGAAGCATATTACTTTGAACAATGTAAACCTTGATCCCAATATAACTTTGAACAATACAACTTTGAACAATATAAACTATGAAAACCAAGTCCGGTACCAGCAACAGCAACACAGTGAAATTAGTGCGAAATTAGTCCAGTTAAATTAGTTAAAAGGTACCAGTTAAAAGGTGAACTCAAGGTACCAGTTAAATTAGTCCGGTACCAGAGGTGAACTCAAGGTACCAGTTAAAGGTACCAGTTAAAAGGTGTTTGAGCATTTACCAGAAATTAGTGCGAAATTAGTCCGAGAGAGATGGAAGCACCACCGATAGCACCGGCACTGGAGGTGCCGGGAAGAGAATGAGCGGCGAGAGAGGCGGCGGAGAGGCGGCGGCGTGAGCACTGTAAGAATACGAGAGAGGCGGTGTTAGCACCGAGGGAGGCGGTGTTAGCACCGAGAGAGGCGGAGTGCACCGAGGGAGGCGGAGTGCGCCCGAGAGAGAGAGATTAGCGAGAGAGAGAGGGATCAGTGAGCTCAGATCGAGTTTTGAAAATGAATTCAGGAGACCAATTTTCGCTAAGTAGCCAGAGAGGCGCCAAATTAAATCACCGCAAAAATATATCATCATGATCGGTTTTTGGTTAAAAAACCGATCCTGCGTACTTTGATCAAGTTCGGTTAACTTAATAACCGATCCTGATGTATACATATTTAATCCAGTACTTTGAAAAACTAAATCACTGTTTACATAATTTCAATGGATTTATGTAATGCATCAAATATACATTCACATAATTTACATTTACATGATTAGCATCACATTTGTATAATTCAAAATTTACTAAGTAACACAATAATTTACTAAACAATACAATAATAACACAAAAAAGTCTAAATATTTATGACACCTTGCATGCAACCCCCATAGTCAAGTAATTATAATGCCTCCTGGAAAAAAATTAATAAACTCATTAAGTCAGGAACATTGAAGTTTTTTTTCAAGTCGGAAAAGATTAAAAAAGTCTAGATATGACATACCAATAAAACATTGAATATCAAATTTATTCAATCCATTCTCCTTCATTATGATCGTTGCGCATGTGACTTGTTTCATTATCCACGACAGTTGGTAAAGATGCCATGCCAGTGGAAAAAGGAGGTATATCATCAAAATGATCGTACGCTTCTTCGTCGTCTACATTATCAATCCCGACAATACGTCTTTTCCCGGAGAGGACAACATGTCTTAAACGATCGGCCGGATCAGTTATGTAGAACACTTGTGTGGCTTGTCTTGCAAGTATAAATGGATCATCCTTGTATCAAACCTTATTGAAATCCACCAAAATGAAACCATCGTTGTCAACTTTAACGCCCTTACGGTTGTCGACCCATTTACACTGAAATATCGGGATCTTAAATTTTCTGTAATCTAGCTCCCAAATTTCTTCGATAAACCCGTAATACGACATCGAGGCATGCGATGGTCCGGCACCCTTAGCTCCTGAAAAATCACTCGACACGGCTACCACAGTCACTCCGCTGTTTTGCACGGTACTCTTCAAATCTTGACTTCTTGTGTAAAATGTATACCCGTTGATGTCAAATCCTTGGAAGGTTTTCACGACATGGACTGGACCGAGAGCCAACATTTTGACAACTTCTTTAATGTTTTCTCCCTCCGGAGCTTTCATGACTCTACGTGTAAACCATCCTTCGAACTTTTCATTGTGTTCTCCAATCAACCACTTATCGGATTTCCTAGGATTCTGTTGACGCAAGAAAGTCATGTGCTCGTCCAAATAAGGATGAACGTCGGTGAGGTGCTGCAAAACATGTAAATGTGCTAGGGTCATCGTTGTATGTAAGGGCACGATTAATTTCGATCCCAAGGTGCCTACCCCGTGAAGTCTTCCGCCGTGCCGAGGTTTAGGGATGCCGATGGCTTTTAAATCATGCAGATAATTAGTACAATACTCAATCACCTCTTCGGCAGCATATGCTCTTACAATGCTGCCCTCAGGACGATATCGGTTCCTCACATATCCCTTTAACAATCCCATGTATCTCTCAAACGGATACATGTACCGCAAGAAAACAGGCCCACACATCTTAATTTCTCTAACTAGATGAACAATTAATGAACCATTATATCAAAAAAAGACGGCGGAAAATACATTTCAAGGTGACAGAGAGTGACGACAACCTCCTTCTGCAAAGCATCTAACGTATCAGGATCATTTACTTTGCAACAAATGGCGTTGAAGAAAAAACAAAGCTTTGTGATCGTCTGTCTAACGCACGGTGGCAATATGCCCCGAATTGCAACAGGAAGAAGCTGTGTCAGTAAAACATGACAGTCGTGGGGACTTCATACCTATCAATTTTTAATCCCTCCATGTGAAACCAGGTTCTTAAAATTTGAAGAATATCCATGGTACTTTTACACCATGAGACATTCACATAAACTTGTTTTTTTCTTTTTTTGAACAACGTATGCATGGCGGGTTTTAGGTATGTGCAAGTTTACCCTTTTCTCTTTCCTTCTCTGCCGGTTGTAGATCCGGCCGTATGTTCAAGAATTGCATGTCTTTTCGGGCATTGATACCGTCCTTAGTCTTGCCCGGAATATTCAACAATGTTCCAACCATGTTATCACCACACATTTTTAACCACGTGCATCACATCGAGACAGTGTCGAACCCTCTAAATACTCCCAGTATGGCAAATCCCAGAATATTGATCTCTTCTTCCATGTAATTTTCGGAGACCCTTTCTTTCTCACCGCCTTTTTTTTCCATTTCCCAAACTGATTTTCAATATCCTTTACTCTCGAATAAACTTGTTGGCCGGTCAATGGATAATTTACTGTGACATTCTCGGTCTTTCCATTGAATGCTTTCTTTCTCTTTCGGTGTGCGTGGTTGGCAGGAAGAAATCTACGATGACCCATGTACACATTTTTCGAGGAATGTGGTAGCCACATATCGACTGTATCATCCATGCAAATAGGGCCCGCTTTTTCCCCTTTAACACTATAACCCGACAAATTACCATAGGCCGGAAAATCATTAATGGTGCAGAAAATCATGGGCCCGTAAAGTGAATTCTCCTTGGTATATGCATCAAATATCTCCACTCCGGGATGCCATAACTTGCTTAAATCCTCAATCAACGGCGCTAGATACACATCTATGTCATTTCCGGGCTGTTTGGGTCCTGATATCAGCAAGGTCAGCATGATGTATTTGCGTTTCATACATAACCACGGCGGAAGATTATAAATGCACAAAAGAACCGGCCAACTGCTATGCTTACTGCTCATGCTACTGTGCGGATTCACTCCATCTGCACTCAGCCCGAGCTTTAGGTTTCTTGGGTCACCGCCAAATTCGGGAAATCTTCTGTCAATATTTCTCCACTGAGGAGAATCAGCGGGGTGCCGTAATTTTCCGTCCCTTTTCCGGTTATCGGCATGCCAACGCAATAATTTCGCATCTTTGGCATTTGAGAACAAACGTTTGAATCTTGGTATCACGGGGAGGTACCATAGTACTTTTGCCGGAGGTCCTTTATCCGGTTTATCACTCCCCATTTTATCGCTGGTTAGATGCTTTCTACTATAACA